>JAJLUN010000040.1:0-92617 GCA_030564365.1 Blastobotrys arbuscula | reverse complement strand
GATAAGTTTGAATAAATTAATAAACAGTATTATAAGCTATATCTAAATCACGTTTCATTTATATACCGGGGTAAAAAAAGATAAGAGATCACCGTACGTGTTGTATTTACGGCGCTTTGCGGACTATAGCGCCGCTTTCACAAAATAAAAAATAAATTAAAATAAACAACGCCCCTTTCCGTGCTTAATAAACTAATAAACCCAGGCTGCATGCCTAGAGAGGGTTCCACTAAACACTTAAAGTATAAGCGTTCTATTCTGCCCTATAGAAAACGCGGTCGTATTAACTAATTTCCA
The DNA here is from genome assembly GCA_030564365.1 of Blastobotrys arbuscula. NCBI lineage: Eukaryota > Fungi > Ascomycota > Dipodascomycetes > Dipodascales > Trichomonascaceae > Blastobotrys > Blastobotrys arbuscula. The sequence goes on along the minus strand of JAJLUN010000040.1, from coordinate 92,320 downwards.
AGCTGCATTGTTCCAGCCAACCCGCCCATCTCCAGGATCGATGCTTGTACATCAAGCTACGCATTCTCGTTTAAGAAAATCTCTAGCTGGGCATCAAGCATAAAATAATACTGTAACAACGGAAAAACTAGCCCCATCGGATCCGACTCAATGCGCCGACGGAACCGACTATTGGCACTCTCATGTCCGTCAGTTAGTGCATTGAGAAGACATCATCACTTAATTTTACGCATGTATCAAGCCCGATTCTCGGATTACCGGCACTTTAAGACTGCCGTCCATTAATTATAGAGAAAGAATCAAATTTTTTTTGTTTTTATAATTTTCCTTTTTTTTTTTTTTTTTTCCTTCTTTTCTTTCTTCATCTTATCAACTTGATCATTAAATTCTAAGAATCCAAAAAAAAAATGTTGTCAACCAAGTCATTCATGCGAGCATCCTCAATGTTACGATCTCAAGTATGTGCAATTCCCAATCAACCTTTATTTGTTAACTAACAATTATAGCGATTTGCAAGCTCCGTTGCTAAATACAATGGCCAAAAAGCAGCCAATGGCAATTTCATTGTAAACATTATCGAAGGTGACGGTATTGGGCCAGAAATTGCTCAATCCGTTAAGGATATCTACAAAGCCGCCAATATTCCTATTGATTGGGACCCAGTTGATGTTACTCCATCATTAATTGACGGTCGAACAACCTTACCCCAAGACACTGTTGAAAAAATCAAAAAGAACAAAATTGCATTAAAAGGCCCATTAGCCACTCCAGTTGGTAAAGGTCATCAAAGTTTGAACTTGACTTTACGAAAGACTTTTAATTTATTCGCCAATTGCCGACCAGCAGTCTCTATCAAGGGTTACGAAACTCCGTATAAAGATGTCAATACTGTTTTGATTCGTGAAAACACCGAAGGTGAATATGCCGGTTTGGAACATGAAATTGTCCCAGGTGTTGTTCAATCTATTAAATTAATTACTCGAGATGCCTCTACTCGTGTTGCCAAATATGCATTTGATTATGCCCGATCTATTGGTCGAAAGAAGGTTTGTGTTGTCCACAAGGCCACTTTAATGAAATATGGTGATGGTTTATTCTTGGAATCTGTTTATGATGTTGCTCAACAGTATCCAGATATTGAAGTCACTACAGAAATCATCGATAACGCTTGTTTGAAGATGGTTCAAGATCCAGATTTGTATAAAGACTGTGTCATGGTCATGCCAAATTTGTATGGTGACATTATTTCCGATTTGGCCTCTGGGTTAATTGGTGGTTTGGGGTTGACTCCATCTGGTAACATGGGTACCGAAGTTTCCATCTTTGAAGCTGTTCATGGTTCCGCTCCAGATATTGCCGGTCAAGGTAAGGCTAACCCAACAGCTCTATTATTATCATCTGTCATGATGTTGCGACATATGGGCTTGGAAGAACAAGCTGTTAAGGTTGAAAAGGCTGTTATGGGTACTTTGGCCTCTGGTAAACAAAACATCACCGGTGATTTGGGCGGCTCTGCCTCTACTTCCAAATTTACTCAAGAAGTCATTAGCAGACTTTAATTTGTATTATAGACTAATTTTAATATATTAATCAACAATATTTATATAAAAAACACTCATATATATTACATTTGTACTTATCGATATTGATCCATGAATTTTTTGTGGAATTTAGTGACACGGTCAGCATAATCTTCACCAGGAGCCAAAAAGGTGGTTCGCAAATGGTAAGTGCCTTCAACTTGACCGAAACCAGACCCTGGAATGACACAGATACCAGTGTTTTCTAGTAATTGCATGCAGTAGAAAGTATCTGGGCTATCATAACCTAATTCTTTAGATTTTGCTTGTGCCTTTTCCGGAATAGTAATGGTAGGGAATAAATACATTGCACCTTGTGGTTCTTCACAAGAAACGCCTTCCATTTTATTGAATGCAGTGTATAATGAGCTAGCTCGGCTCTTTAATGTGTTATAAATGGTGTTGTATTCTTGAGTGAATTCTTCGTATGAAGCATCACCAGGTTTCGGTGGGTTGCACATTAATTCCATCAATGCTTGACCAGTGACAACTGGACATAGAGAAATAGATGCCAATTTATAAATTGTATCTGCAACTTCTTTAGAAAAGCCGACTAGTTCCATATACCCACCTCGTTGACCGCATTCACCAATCATACCTTTAGAAGTTGAATGTAATGAAGCCAATTCAACATGATCATATTTACCGGGAGCTTCTTGTTGCATTTTTCGCAAAACTTTTTTGAAAGAATGGAATTCACCCTTGAAGATGTTGGATTGATAAACTTCATCTGCAATAACAACCAAATGGTCTCGAGAAGCCAAGTCCAAAAGTTCCCGAATTTGAGTTTCAGTCAAGACAGCACCAGTTGGGTTACCTGGGTTGATAACGGCAATAGCTCGCAAATCAATACCTTCGTTTTTTGATTGATTAATAATGTTTTCAATCTCTTCGACATTAGTACCCCATCCTTTACTTTCATCCAAATAGTATGAGACGGATGTACTGTTGCATAAAGTTAAAGTAGCAGAGTATAATGGATATTGAGGAATTGGAATCAAAAAACCAGAGTCCTTATCTTGAGAAATAGTGCTGATTAATTGAGTGACCGCAGCGGAAGCACCAGTGGTTAAATAAATAGATTCTGGGTCGGCTGGGAACCCATCACGTTCTTCAATAAAATTGGCAATAGATTTTCGAATGTATGGGACTCCCTTGGAATGAGAATAAGCACCTACGGAACCAATTTCATTCAACAAAGTAGTAGCACGTTCAATAGCATCTTGTTTAAAAACGTTGTTAAATGAAGCCTCCTTTAATAAGTCTGGATATTGTAATAAGGCCAAAACTTGTCGGAAAAAAGTGAGTGGCTTTTGATCCAATTGTTGAGGGTTACCAATGTTTGCGTTAATAACGTAATTAAACGGTAATGAAGATGGATTTGTCTTTAATTGTTCTCTTAACTCTTCAGCTCGTAAAGCGATGGCCCCTCGGACCGCGTATTTAGCATCGACAACGTTGCTGTTTAGTTTTTCAATGGATAATGGCATTTTTTTTGGAGTTGAAAGGCTGAAATTCTTGGTGGTACCTTGAATGTATTTAAATACCAACAGACTTTGGGTTTTTGGTGGAGACCTTGCGTGTGGGGAAGAGAATGTAGATAAAGGTCCCAAGCCATTTTTCGGGCTTTTCCGGATGCTTTGAGCAATTAGATTCATCTTATTTTTTAGTGGTATGATATAATATTCTTAAGCAGTGAGTATGTATTTTCGTGGCGACAGTATAATAGAAACCTGTGGAGCTTTAATCTGGAGGTTGGATGCGTGCGCTGACAGAGTTTAATTATAAACTATAAAGAATTTTGGCTGCAATAAAACTAGAGTTCCTTTTTTCGAGGGAAATTATTGTACTTGGTGGTGGTGCCAATGACGATAACTTGAGTTTTTTCGTTACTAGTTGGAATAAGTGAAAAAAAAAAAAAAAAAAAAAAAAAAAATTGTTCGTGGGGGAGAGGCGGGGGGGGCTGTTCCTATTATAATAATATGACCCGGTTTTTTTCTATCTAAACAATGCCTTGTATAACTAACTGCTCGGTGATAAATAATCGAGAATTAATTGGATGATGATTTTATAGCCAAAACTGACAAAAAAGAATAAGTTCAGTTAGAGATAAATTTTGGAATATAAAGAATAAAAAAGGAGGAGTAAAAAAAAAAAAAAAAATTTTTTTTGCAGAAAAAAACGGAATTTTTTTTTTATAAACCTATAATAACTTGGTGTTTTTATTAGGGCTTATTATAGATCAAAATGATTGGAAAGTTCATCATGCACTATAGTACGTATTATCAAACCCTTGGCCTGGGTGATCTAAGTTCTAGATAACATGCGGGATCGGTGGGCATATATTGGAACAATTAGCACAAATTGTGAGTACAATTAATTTAAATATCCATAGATTTTTTTTAAATATCAATTCTGTGATCAGCTGGTTGAGTGTTGGGGGTTACCTTCAAGATCTGGAGGGATAGGAAAATACTACATATGCAACCAACAACAACTTACATAATATTTTTCACGATCTTTATCATTAAGTGTATACATAAATGTATAATTTGTATAAAAAAATATAATTTATTGTGAGCTCAGGGAACAATTTCAATCAAATTCGAGAAATTCAACGGGCAGCCTTGTTTCAATATCAACTCAGGTAAAGAGTTTGAATAGTTGTTGAACTGAAGCGGCCTTTTACGTACTTTGGTTTGAATATTTGTTTTTTGGGTACTTGACCGTTTGTAATGTTTTTTTTTTGTCTAGTACAGCTAGACGAGCTTCATCTACAACAAAAGCCCATCATTGCAAAAAATTCTAGCGTAAGCGCTTACGTAATAAACAATTTCAGGTCTCGCCGTAAGCGTAAAGCTGCTTAAAGCTTTTGAGTTTTTATCGGGGAATTTATAAATCAGCCCTGCAACACACACTAGTATGATTAATTGTTGTGTTGTTGGCCCGGTGTCCGTGACCTGGCCTCAAGCTCCTTATATTTTCATCTCAACGAATTTAAAAAAATAATGTTAACTAATTATAAACCAACGGCTTGAGGTGACTGACTCAGATGCCGTTGGAAAAAAAAAAAAAAAAAAAATAATTGTAATTATGAGCCGCTGCACCACTGCGTTTCTAGACCGTCTGCGTATAGTCTTCTCCCAATTTTTAAGTCAAAGTAAATGAGTGGACACGACACCGCGCACCGGATTAATATCAACAATTAATACCTAAATATGGAGCATGCGACGACTGAAGAAGAATTGTATACCATTTTAAAATCAATCCAAGAACAAGATGATGTTGTTACTGGGGAATTGAACAACTTTATATCGTCCAACCAGTTCAACCAAAAATACGATATCAATCAAATCGATTTACTAAAATCACAACTGGGCATAGCACTAACGAATAGTCATGAAATTTCCAAATTATTAGCCAATGCTGCTTACGGTGCTGGGAAAATTTCGTCCAAAGTTCGGTCAATTGAAAAAGAAAAATCTCGGGTGGGTGATGCGTTGAAATATGTGGAAGACACAATTTTGCTGAAAGACAGTATAAGTGGGTGTCATAATGCAATGGAACACCGTGACTGGGAAAAAGCTGCACAGTATGTCCACCAAGCAATGTCATTGCCAGATGATTTGGTTGATGGGGACTTTGCTAAAGCAAAAGTCCCATCGATTGAATTACCAGTATACCCACGAGACTCAATTAATGAAGCTGCCAATTCGCTAGGAGCGTTGTTTATGCGAGAGTTTCAAAAGGCAGCGAGTAATAAAGACATGGAGAATCTAACAAGATATTTTAAATTATTTCCATTATGTGGACAAGAAAAGCAAGGGCTGGATGCATACGGTAAGTTTATCTGTGGGATTATTACAAACCTGAGTAGAAATATCATGACATCTAATAAGGATACAAAAATTCCATTTTATGGACTGGCAATGACCAAGTTATTTGAAAATATCGCGTCAATTGTGGCTCAACATGCTCCAATTGTGGAAAGACATTATGGGAAAGGGAGGATGTGTAGGGTTGTGGATAGAATTCAAGATGAAACAGATAGTCAAGGTGGGTTGATCATGGATACACTGATAGACGAACGAAGAATTGATCGGCTGTTGGAAGAGGTTAAAAGCTATAGTTATGGTTATTTAGTGAGCTCGTTTTCAAGATTGCAAAAAGAGAATGAGCAAGAAACGGTTGATTCTAAAGATGTTGGCGATTTATGTTTTGAAATTGCAATGGTGTTCAATAAATGGGCACTGTACAAAAAATTTATTGGTAGTCGATGGATTGAATTCGGGGGTACTTTGGATAATGCAATCCCTGAATTTTTGTTGGAGAGTAAATTTAATTCGAAATTGAATAGAAAGTTGGTACCTGCCTTTGAATCAATGACTACATTTGTATTTAGACGGTCGGTGGAAAAAGCGTTTCAATTGGAAGAATTGCCGGATATCTATGGTAAATGTACACCAGAATCACCATTAATTGCTACTTCAGTTCAAGATATCATGTACGTTTTTAGATCATTGGTTGATCAGACCATCAGTACTGGTGAAAATGATATGATCAAAGTAGTCGTCGGGAATATTCGGCGAATTTTAGAGTCTGATTATGTTGGAATGGTTCAACGGAAACTACGAGATGGTGCACCAAAATTGGTACGAAATAGTACTAATAATCCACCACCTGCTAATAGTTTGGTTGGATTACCAATAAGTGAAGACCGAAAACTACGAGCATTTTTGATTAATATAAACAGTTTGACGGAAATTTGTCAGTATACTGAAAAAATGATTTCTCACATTGATTATAGTTACACCAGTAATGAAGTGATCAATATCATGGAATCTTTTGCTTCAAGTTTTAAAGCCCGGTGTACAGAATTAGCAAACGATGGGTTAAGAACAATCTTTAATTTTATTATAAAACCAAAACTTACTTCATTATTCAACAACGTCACCAAACAAGCGGATTATCTATCCAATGATGAAGATATCAGCTTTGAATTTGGCATCGGGTGGGATTCATTAATGGCTGGGTTTTCCACTATCATTACAACCGAGAATTATACTCGACTTGTATCGTTAGCAGCTCAATCATTATCCAAAGCTCTAGAGCGGTGGGTTTGGTCGTTGGAAGGTAAAGTTAACGAACTTGGCGCAATTAGACTAGATCGAGATGTTGGACGAATAATCACCAAAGCTAGTAGTCAACATTACCACTTCCGTGATAAATTTGTTCGAGTGGCGCAAATTGTCACAGTTATCGGCTTGGACGATTCTGAAGATGAGTCGGAGGTAGCATGGGCATTAACACCAGATGAATGCCACAAAGCACGTCAAATTAGAATATAAAGAAAAAAAAAAAAAAAAAAAAAAAAAAAAAAAAAAAAAAAAAAAAAAAAAAAAAAGAAAAAGAAAAAGAATACCTTATTTCATAAACCCAGGTTTTGGTTGTAAATCTCGTGCAATTCGCATTGAATCGTTGATACCAATGAACTTTGGATGTGCCAACCCACATTCTGGACCTTCAGGACAAAATCCAGTCAAATATTTTGGACACATTACTTTTCTAACATGCCGTTTGGTACATTTCGGCCCCAACCTACAAAACCCTTTTTCATAGTTTGGACAAGGCGCAATTTTGGACTGTGGATCAATATGTAGATATAAGCAATCAGGCGATTGGGTGCAAAATCCATTTTTTGAATAAAACAAACATTCCGGCATCTTTCGTAGATTATATTCATGTAAAAATTCACACGCATCTCCTTTTTTACACAACCCTCTTAACCAATGTTTGCAAACAATTTTGTTGGAGTAACTTGGTAAAATATGTTTATCGGGGCATTCACGACCTCTGGGGCAAGTACCTGTCCCATAATACCGACAAATGGGTCGATTCGGATCCATACCATATTTGAATTCTTTCTTCAAAAAAGCATCAAAAGTGAAATTTAAATTAGAAGTATTTGGATGAATAATTGTCATTTTTAAACAAAAAAAAAGAAGTTGTGTAGTTGTAAATAAATAAATGTGTGGGTGAAAGTTTGTAATTCAAAAAAAAAAAAAATATTGGGAGAAACTTTTATACACACGACATTTATAGCATTAATAAAAGATTGATGGATCCATATTCATACGTGGCGCCGTCACGAGTCAAAACGTTTTTATGCCCAGTAGGCAAAATCAAACGAAGCATTTTCGTACAATATTCTGAACGATTGAATACAGCTAGAGAAGTTCGATTGCTGGATGTTACACCTGATTCACGACCAGATAGAGGGACGTTTAGCCCCCAAGGGTTCCCACATGGGAAAGTAGTGTACGATTTAAATTTGAGTCCAATTGATGAACAGGTTTGTTCACTATATGATTTGGAACCGTGGAGACAAACATTAGTAGTCTTGGGACTTACAAGTTATAAAGACAACTCTGGATTGAATTTTGAAAAACAAGTGCAAGAATTACGAAAACAATTTCCAAATCAAATCTGTCACAAAGTTTTGGTATTCGGGGTACCAGATGACCACACAATTGAACAAACCAAAAATGTTATACCTGTTCTAAGTTCCAAAGTGTCTAGTGTTACAACTTTAGAAACAGTGATGGGCGATTTGACTTCTGATTTTTTGGCTGAATTAGGGGTTTTATATATTACCAAAAGATTGGGGTCATTGGTTTCACCAGGGATTAAAGAATTGGATACACCAGCGACGGTGGCTAGACCGGGCGATAAGCCATATAATGTCTCGCTGAGAAGAGGATTAGTTAAGCACTCACCATCTGCTAGTTCGGTTAGTGTCGCTCGTGCAAATAGTGTAACCAAGAATGGGTCAATATCAATTGGACCAACAGAACGATCAAAATCAAAGCAACAGGGGAGAGTATTAAAGTACACCGGCAATTTATACCTACTAGCTGGTCGTGTTCCCGACGCTCTTAAAAATTTCAGTGATGCGGCATCAATGCTGAAAAATGCATACGACCATTTATGGTTTGCAAGTGCATTAGACTCAATTGGTGTTTGTTTAGTACTGCAATCATTTTTAGAAGTTCCATTTTCAATTCCTCAAATTGTGCTACACACCACATTTCAAACTTATCATCATGAATTGTCAACGGCGCCAAGTTCCCCAAGAGCTTATAACTCAGAAGCTTCCAATTCATCAACTGCATCACTAGGAGCTCCAAGCCCAACCCCAGAACTACTGGAATATTTACCAGAATTAACCAACTCAGTGGCTCGATATTACGCACGATCTCAATCATCATCTGAAGAAAGTGTTCCACAACTGGTGTATTGTGAAACAATGCTGAGGTTTACAAAGTTGTTGGTGGCCACAAGGTTAGGTGGTGGGTTGACAGGTGCGGCGTTATCTGCTGTGGTTAGAGGTACCAATGTTGGTAAGCATATCACCAAAGATTCCACTCCAACAAGTTCAGTAGCTTATTGGTGTAATAGAATTTATTCTACAGATTTATCCAATTTGCCAATTTTAGCCCAGTGTAATATTTATTCTGGCATTGCTAGTATATATTCTTCCATTGGGTTAGTTAGAAAACGATCATTTATTCTAAGAGAATTGTTGATTAATTTGATACCCAAGATTTTAAAATCACGAAAACAACGACAACAATTTGAAGATGAAAAGATTATACCACAATCAGGGTTCCTGACATTACTGGACGGCATTCAAGAACGGGGGATCATAGAATTATTGAAAGTGTTGTGTCAAGTATATGGTGCTGGAGATATTACTGCACCAGGGTGTGGGTGGATTGATTTGAAAGTATCATTTTTAAAAACTTGCGTCCAAGTATGTAATTCAATTCCAGATGTAGAAGGTGTTGTATACTATTCAAGTTTGTTATTATCTACTAGTGCGGATATATTATCTAAAGAGGAACAAATTTTGCATTACAATAAAATATTAAAAGCATTGGACATGTCACAACAGCTAGGACGAGGGGATTTATTGGCCCAATACTGGGATCCGTATCTACTACGAGATATTAGAGTAACTTCAGGAAGTGCATCAACAACTCCGATCGAGCACATTCTACAAAAAGAGGGAAATACTGAATCTGGGGTCTTTTTGTACAACCCGTATAGTAAGAAAGAGGATAAAAGAGAAATGAAAGTGCTGGTGGAGAATGAACGGGTAGAATTTGTTATTAAACTACAAAATCCTTTTGCATTTGAAGTCCAATTGAGTGAACTAACACTTTTGACCGAAGGCGTCGAACTAGAAGCATTGGCGACAAATGTTTATTTACCACCTCAATCAATGTATGAGCTCGTGCTACCAGTTGTACCGAGTTCCTCGGGACTGTGTAAAATTCTGGGTTGTAAAGTGCAAATGTCCGGATGTGAACCAGTCAATTATTACCTGAAAGATAAACCCAAAAGAATTGATGATAAAGTTAAAGAGATTGGTATTAATGCCGGGAATAGAATCAAACAATTAATTGTTGAAAGCGAGGTTACAAAAACTTTGGAATTAAAAGTTGTATCAGCTAAACCAATGATGGCAGTAAAAACCATGAATTTAAATAGAGGGTGGTTGATGTTGTTGGAAGGTGAACATCATGAATTTTTGTTGACATTATCTAATATCAGCGATGTTCCAGTTAATCTTGTACAATTTCAGTTTAACGATTCGACCACTGATCCGTTACAACAAGCAATGGCAAGTAAAGATCTGGCTTTAAATGAAGTTTATGAATGTGAATATTTTCTGTACAATAGACGAGCATTAACGTGGGTAAACAACGAAGATGATAAAGTGGCACCACATCAGACTGGCGCATTTAGGATCAAAGTTAATGGTAAACGAGGCATGACCAACGCAATGATTAACATTGATTACAGTAATGAGGATAGATCGAAAGAATCGGTGTGGACACGGCGGTTAGTTGTGCCAATTAATATTACTGTCAATAGTAGCATAGAGCTTGGTGGATGCGATATCATCCCATTGCAAGCCTGCCAAGCGTTCAAAAATAACAATGATGATGCAAACTTGACTAAATTTATGCGAACCTTGGATAATAATACCAAATTGGCCGATTATTGTGTGTTTGTGGCGGATATGCGTAACTCATGGAACCAGCCAATGCAAGTGAAAGTTTGGAGCTTTGAATCTGATAAAGATAAAATGGTGGAAATGACAGACATCATTTATCCAAACCGAATCAAACGGTTTTTACTACCAATTAAATGGTCACCATTGGCAAGCGACTATGTATCTCAACATATCCCGTTAAAGACACGAAAGCAATATGTAGTCGATCAAAATATTACACGGGAACAGGCAAAATTCATGAGAGAAGCATTTTGGAATAGAGAAAAGCTATTGGAAATGATTGGTGGGGAATGGTCGACTTTAGAAGAACGCCCACGAACCGGAATTGTCGAACTACGAGGGTTGAGATTGACACAAAAAATGGTCAATGTATTGCGGCTAGAACAGGTACAAATGAACATGAGGTTGGATTCTAACAATAGCCAACAAGTTAATGAAACTACTGTTAAAGTAGAATGTGATGAAAATAATGAATTGGTTACCAAAGTTACAAACATGTCAAAGGAGCCGATTTCAGGTATGCTACGATTGATTCCTTCAGTGCGATATGAGTTCGCGGGTAATAACAATAATGACGATGAAATTAGCCGCAAAGTATTGTATAATGGAGTATTGCAAAAGCCAGTGCATAACATTGAACCTAACCAATCAATAGACGTGAAATTGGGGTTGGTGTTTGTAAGCCGTGGGGAGTACGAATGGACCAGTATTTTTGAGACTAGCAGCGATGGGGTAAATAGACTACAGCAGCATGGTCAAAGGCAGCCAATGTACGTTAAAGTTACCTAGTTTCTTTTATTATTATATTCATTTAGTGCCAATACTATTTTCTGACAACTCGTTGGTAAATAATACAAATCATCCAAATTGTGTAAATAAATTGGTGGTACTTTACCAAAAGTTGCCAAAAACTGCGACAGAATGTTGGCCGCAGTTTTGTGTTCATTATTATAATAAATTGTAGTCAGCAACCCCAACAAAAACTCATCTATTAATTCTTCCACATTATCAGCCTCATGTTTAAAATAAGTATTCACCATTTGTTCATTCATATTATTATTATTATTATTATAATATAAAAATTCGAATAACCTATATTTTAATTCCTGCGAATACTTCATTTGTCGTTTATTATTCTCGTACAAATAATAATACCATTCTTTAGTATAACCGAACTTCCCTGAAATCGCATCTAATTCCAAATTCATTGCCAAAAAGGAGTTATTAGTCTTTGGTAAATGTGACCTGATTTTTGTGATGATATGAATTTCTGCATCGGTGTAAACAGATGCATATTCTTTTTCTTGTCTTTCAACTATTTCCAAAATTTCTGAGAACATGGTGAACAATATGAGAACAATGGATTAGATACAGTATTTATTTCCAAACCCAAGTAAATTAGTATTGTATGTTTTGTTTATTTTTTTTTTTTTCTAAGTTCTGCCCCCCAATTTGGGTTGGATCGATGATTTGGTGCGTAATTTTGACAAGGATCTTAAGCAATTTTGAGATGTTTTCTTAAAAAATAAATAAATAAAATTTTGAATCAGTCGTGCGGCGGGTAATATTTGACTATTTGATAAACTCCAACATACCTTCTATCATCCCATCAGCCAACCGACCCACCTTTTCATCGGTATAATAACGCTCGTTATAAACAGGAATAATTGTTAGCTGTCCACCAAAAGTATATGTGAGAACTGGTATATGGCTAGTATTTGTAAAAGTATACACTAAAATGTCTTCAACTTTGATATTATTAAAATCACCCAAAATATCATCACAATTACCCGAACACCACAAAGCGGGTGCGTGGGCCACTGCATAACCAGACACATTCTGTTGGTGAAATTCAAACATTGATTGCTGAACCATACGAACTGCGTTCAAATATTTATTATCCCCCGCTCCTCCATCTTCCTCCAATTCTTCTCGTTTACCTCTAATTTTACTACCAGCGTTTTCCAAAACTTCTTCCTTGTTACCTTCTATATCAAAAACTGTTGGCCAAAAGGCAACATAATGCCCTAATGGAGTTTCGTCTTGTCGAATTTTGTGCCGCAGACTGTGCAATATAAATGTATTAAACACTTTACATTGTTTATTAAATTCCATACTTCGTAGTGATAAAATTAAACTTGCCAACAAAAAATGTTCCATTTTGACTCCTTTTTTTTCAACATATTCAAATACCTTTGTGGTATCTTCTTTGGTTAGTTGTTTTGGTGAATAAATTGTTCTACCTGCTTTATCTTCCAAGTTTTTTGGATCTAAATTACATGTTGGTTGAGCTAATCCGATCTCCATATAAGTTTCACCAGCAATTCTTTTAGATTCCTGACTTGGACTGATGGGTATATTCAATGAACTTTCAAAACATTTTGGAAAGCTAAACTTTTGGCGAAAATCCAGTTTTGTAATATTTTTATCGAGTTTTTTCAACAAATCTTTTAGTAGAAACAACGCTCCTATATTATCTGAAATACTTAGTGGGCACCATAGTACAACATATTTACATTGTGGTAGATATGTTAACTTAGCGGATGGAATCGTATTATTACTTGACAGTAAAAATTCTTTCAAATCTTGGTCCTTGACTGTTTGGAAAGTGTTTTTCACCCACAAATCAACTTGATCTTTGGATTGTAACTTTAATGTGATATATTCTTGACCAGAAACTGTCGATGTTGTATGGGGATTTTCTAGTGCAACTTGGCCCCAGCATATTTTCAATCTTGATTCCAAACTTTTATAATCATCAATCTCCTGGGTAGATAGTTGAACCGCTAAGATCGCAGGAAAAGAGTCACCTGTCGCTGGAGCGTTTAGCATAAGCTCACTTGGAGATAAATTTCTACTATAATGATCCTCGTGTTCGACCCATTCATACATTTTGATAATTTACCTATTTTTTTTTAATTTTTTTTTTGAAGTTGTATAAATAGTGTTTGTTGCCGTGGCGTTTAATTGCCGATAATTCTTTTATTTATTTATTTATTTATTTTTTAAATTTTTTTGTGAAAAAATTTGGGACCTTAAATTAAACGGGGCTCGTATAAAATTCTTTTAACATTATACAGATGTTTAGATTAACAAATCACGAGTTTTTGATGCATTATCATTGTAAACTATTATTTTGTTTATAACAACCCCTTATTATTATTATCAGACATTGGTAAAGTTTTATAATTTGAAGAGGTGGGTAAACCAAAAAAATATAAAAAGAGTATTCAAATCTACAACCCGAATTAATTCGCTTTTCTAAATTTTTGAATTGTAAACATTACCAAATCCCCAGCTGATAGCAAACTAACTAAATCAACATCAGAGCGGATATTCCTGAATTTTCACATTTTTACCTCAAAATATGAAAAGCCGCATTGATTGATAAAAAATAAAAATAAAAAAACAGAAACAGAAAGATCAGATGCAACGTTTTGTTGTCAAAGTGAACTCTAAAAAATGGAGCTGATGAAAGCTCAGTGGAACTCAACTGCCGGTAGCTCATTGTATTTTAAGTTCCCATATGCGCAGCGCCTTATACTGCATTTTAAGCGATCTGATTTGGTTATAACCATGTATTGGATTCATGCTTAATTAAGCGAGCCAAATCGGTCGACCGCTCACTAGCTTTTCCAGGAAAGAGACATGTTTGACAAAGTTGACTGAGTTTATATATACCCTGGGGGTTCGTAATTAAGTGCCTCAGCGTAAGATCTATTGGAAACTGATCTACGCTTTAAATACCCCCAAAAGTTAATTCTCAACAATTGCTTTGTTTATTTATTACGCCCCAGATTGTTGGACTGAACCCTTTCATTTTGCAGCCAGTTCTTCTTACCCATGTTCATTCCCCTCTCCTCCCCTCTAAATTAAATGGTATCGATCATCGTGATCAGATTACCATTAAATGATTTAAGTATCTAGTTCCGTTCTTATCTTACTAAAAGTGCTATGGCCAACACAAAGTGAAAGTTCCTGAAATCGGCTAATGAGACATTTTTATAGTCTATACATATATTGAAAGATTGTGATATAAGAAATTTCCCTACGAGTCAATTCAATGTTGACTGTAAATTCTTATAAAATGACTACACATTGTTTATATATATAGATAGTCGACATATTTTAGTTATTACAAAACTTTTTTAACTCTATTTACTGCGTTTTACTAATGAAAATTCAAAATTTTGACTATATATCACTCGTCAATGCTTTTTTATTTAATTATTGCCTATCGCGTTTATAAAAAAAAAAAAAAAATTTAAAAAAAATTGGCTGCAAATTGCAGCGTGATGAAATGTACACGCTTTAACAAACGCCAACGCATCTGCTAACGACATCTCGATCAGTTGATAAATAGCAAACGTTAGCGCTGCTTAAAAGAAAAATCAAAAGATAAAAAGGTCCAGGCTGCGCGCCACAACAAGTTAATATTAAAAATTAACCACGCCTAAGGGGTCTACTTAAGCGCCATTTCAAACCATTGGGGGGCCATAGAAAAAATATTTCAACCTGCACTATGAATTTTTACCGAGCTTTTTTTTTGTTGCCAAAACTCCCAATTGAAATGGTCTCGAGTTTTGCAAAAAAGTAAAACTAAATACTTAAAGAGTAGTAAAAATAGTTGCGCATGCAGCCTAAACTATGTGCTTATTATTTTTGTTTTCAATACGTATTAGTAAAAAATTGGTGAAAATTTTTTTCTTCCCTTCCCTCTTTTTTTTTTTCCTTTTCTTGTTCTATATCATTTCGTGTCCTATCGTGACCACTTTTCTATTTTTTTTTTTTTTTTATAACGACTAGTTCGATATTCAGTTCACGGTATTATCTTTTGATCAAAGTATAAATTATTCAAAATGGGTATGTATCTTCAATCGCTCTACGGATTTCAATTGCAATTTGACATCAATTTTTTTTTTTTTTTTTTTTTTTTGGTATTACCAATATAGTAATGGAAAACAAAATGATTGCCAACTGGCCAATTGCCACTAATATATGATATAAAATATACTAACAATTACTAGTGAACTTTACAGTTGATGTATGTCAGCACTCTATATAAGAGTTTTTTATTTTTTTTTATGAAAATACTAACATAATAGGAAATGCGAGCTCTTATGGAAAAGAGCAGCAATGTCAGAAATATGTCTGTCATTGCTCACGTCGATCATGGTAAATCTACCTTGTCCGACTCTTTGGTCCAAAAAGCAGGTATTATCTCTGCGGCTAAAGCAGGTGATGCTCGATTTATGGATACCCGATCTGATGAACAAGAACGTGGTATTACTATTAAATCTACCGCTATTTCTTTATACTCTCAAATGGGTGATGAAGATGTCAAGGAAATTAAACAAAAGACTGACGGTAACCACTTTTTAATCAATATGATTGATTCTCCAGGTCACGTTGATTTCTCCTCTGAAGTCACTGCTGCTTTGCGAGTTACCGATGGTGCTTTGGTTGTTGTTGATTGTATTGAAGGTGTCTGTGTTCAAACTGAAACTGTCTTGCGACAAGCTTTGGGTGAACGAATTAAACCAGTTGTTGTCATCAACAAGATTGATCGAGCTTTGTTGGAATTGCAAGTCACTAAGGAAGACTTGTATCAATCCTTCGCTCGAACTATCGAATCCGTCAATGTTGTTATCTCTACTTATTCTGATAAGACTCTGGGTGATGTTCAAGTCGGTCCAGAACACGGTACCGTTGCTTTTGCTTCCGCTTTGCACGGTTGGGCTTTCACCGTCCGACAATTCGCTAACCAATATGGTAAGAAATTTGGTGTTGACCGAGTTAAAATGATGCAACGGTTGTGGGGTGATTCTTTCTTCAACCCAAAGACTAAGAAATGGACCAACAAGGGTAAGACCCCAGAAGGTGACCAATTGGAACGTGCTTTCTCCATGTTCATTTTGGACCCATTGTTCAAAGTTTTCGACTACGTTATGAACGGTAACAAGGAAGGTACCGCCAAATTGTTAGAAAAATTGGAAATCACCATGAAATCTGACGAACAAGATTTGGAAGGTAAATCTTTGTTGAAGGCTATCATGAAGAAATGGTTGCCAGCTGCTGATGCTTTGATGGAAATGATTGTCATCCACTTGCCATCTCCAGTTACTGCTCAAAAATACAGAGCTGAAACTTTGTATGAAGGTCCAGCTGATGATCCAGTCTGTATCGGTATTGCCGAATGTAATCCAAAGGCTGATTTGATGTTGTACGTTTCTAAAATGGTTCCAACCTCTGATAAAGGTCGGTTCTACGCTTTCGGCCGAGTCTTCTCTGGTACCGTCAGATCTGGCCAAAAAGTCAGAATTCAAGGTCCAAACTATGTCCCAGGTAAGAAGGATGATTTGTTCATTAAGTCTATCCAACGAACTGTTTTGATGATGGGTGGTAAGACTGAACCAATTGATGACGTCCCAGCTGGTAACATTTTGGGTATGGTTGGTATCGATCAATTCTTGTTGAAATCTGGTACTTTGACCACTGCCGAAAATGCTCATAACTTGAAGGTTATGAAATTCTCTGTCTCTCCAGTCGTTCAAGTCGCTGTTGAAGTCAAGAATGGTAACGATTTGCCAAAATTGGTCGAAGGTTTGAAACGATTGTCCAAATCTGATCCATGTGTCTTGACCTACTTGTCTGAATCTGGTGAACACATTGTTGCTTGTACCGGTGAATTGCATTTGGAAATTTGCTTGCACGATTTGGAAAATGACCACGCTGGTATTCCATTGAAGAAATCTCCACCAATTGTTTCATACCGAGAAACCGTTGACGCAGAATCCTCCAAGACTGCCTTGTCTAAATCTCCAAATAAACACAATCGTTTGTACGTTAAGGCTGAACCAATCACTGAAGAAACTGCTTTGGCTATTGAAGCTGGCAAGATTAACTCTAAGGATGATTTCAAGACTCGAGCTCGGTTAATGGCTGACGAATACGAATGGGATGTTACTGACGCCCGAAAGATTTGGTGTTTCGGTCCAGACGGTAACGGTCCAAACGTTGTCGTTGATCAAACTAAGGCTGTTCAATACTTGAATGAAATTAAGGACCACATTGTCTCTGCTTTCCAATGGGCTACTAAAGAAGGTCCAATTTTCGGTGAACTCATGCGAAAGGTCCGAGTCAACATGTTGGATGTTACTTTGCATCCTGATGCTATCCACAGAGGTGCTGGTCAATTAATGCCAACTATGCGACGTGTTACCTACGCTGCTATGTTGTTAGCTGAACCAAGATTGCAAGAACCAATTTTCCAAGCTGAAATTCAATGTCCAGAATCCGCCATTGGTGGTATTTATGCTGTCTTGAATAAGAAGCGAGGTCAAGTTATCTCTGAAGAACAACGACCAGGTACTCCATTGTTTACCGTTAGAGCTTACATGCCAGTTGCTGAATCTTTCGGTTTCACTTCTGAATTGCGACAAGCCACTGGTGGTCAAGCTTTCCCAAATTTGTCTTTGTCTCATTGGGAAACTATTCCATCCAGTCCATACGAAGAAGGTACTCAAGCCAATAAGGTTGTTGTTGCTATGCGAGAACGACGATCTCAAAAACCATTGCCAAAATTGGAAGATGCTATCAACGATTTCTATGACAAATTGTAAGCAATTTCTTTTTTTGGTATTTATGTTAATTATTGGGATAGGTTTTCCCAGGGGATTGAAAGTATTTTAAAAATAAAAAAACAAAAAAATTCGTTATGTAGCGGGAACTTTATAAATTTAATTATTTTAACTTTGATTGTATTGTATTTTAGTTAAAACTGTAGTTGTTGCTGGAATGGTTTTTTTTTTTTAGTTATAGAGATGGTTTCAAAGTGGATTTTCATTAGTGGCCGATTCCTAAACCTAGATAAACATTTGGCATTTTGTACCCTGATGTGTGTGGCACTTAAGTTTTCTTTTTGATGTTGAAGATAACTTAGAATTTTATAGGATGAAGCTCTTATTGCCGTTTTTCCGCGCAACTTATAAAAGCCAGCGTAATTGATTTTTGTATCAGAACTTAGGTCTAAGGTTATCTTGCCAGGTCTCAACAGTATATGCTTGTATTAATTGTAGGGTGTTATTGATGCAATATCACTGTAATGTAAAGTCAAAGATGGGTTAATCATGGCAATAGATGCTCAAAAGTACTAAAGGGTCAAAAAGCCGATCATAATTACGATAACGATAATAAAATATGCAGGGTTATTTATAATATTTGGGGTGCCACCAGTGATACGGCAGCAGGCTCTTAACAGACTTCAATCAGGATCACTTCAGATATGAAGCAATTTTGGGCGTGTTATAGTTGTATCATATTAATAACCATAGGGAAAAATGTAAAGAAGTTAAAATTGATATTTTTTTCATTGAAACAGGGTCAGATTCAACAAAGGTCGCATTAATTATTGAGTACCTATGGGAATGAAGTGTATGATACTAGGCCTTTTTCTGGGTTCTGGTCCAACAGCCGAAACGGCAGTATTTGGATAAAAATGATATGAAAATGTGGGTAAAGAAAGGCAATGGGTTTGCGTTCAGCAGCAATCAAAACTGGTATTGGTAGTGGTTTAAATATTGAGCCAAAAAATTCCAGGTGTGCTATGGTAAGATATAATGGTACCTAATTATAACGTAAGCTGCAAGATCTAGATGCCAATCAAATAAATAAATAAATAGGGAGCAAGCTGAGATTAGTACATTAGTTTATTGAAAGAGTTTATTAATTTATGAATAAACTATCTATATAAGATAAGAAAACCGTTCTATGCGGCTATTATGCATAAAGTTGATCAATTAAATTATTCCAAAAAATTTGTTGACAAAAAAGTCTACTGTTCTTTCCAAATCAAAACATGTTTCGTAGGTACTATAAAAAACATCCAAAAATAGCTTGAATGAGAGATCTATACCTGCATGTAAATTATATATAGTAAGAACAAATATTTGTCGTTCTAATTGCTCTAATTTACGGCATTTCAATAATAATAATTATACGTCAGTTTGGTTTCATCTTATGATTATTCCAATTAGTATTTGTAAAATAATTAAACAATTGGTAATTATGTCGATTTTAAGCAGCAAATTTGTATATAGGCTTGGAATGACCCAGACTGCATGCCCAGATTGCAGATTGCAAGAGTGGCTTTCTTGATTTAGATTGTAACAATAGTAAAATAACACGAAATGAATGAATTATTTATTCGCCTTTCGCTAGCGTGCGGCTTTTTAGTGCTTATTCTTAATTACGCATGGCACAAGCTGCTAGTAGTTCCACCGCTTGAGAATTTCCAACCTGGTTGGGAGGTTTAACTTTTTTCAGCGGTTTAATTTCCCTTCCCAAGCGTTGTATTCTCACCACAAACTACATCACTACTACAACACGCTTTTTTTTTTTTACTCATATACTTAATCGCCACCATCTTAATAAAACATTCTCTTACGACAACAATAAACAAAGGTAAAAAAGAACAATGGCAGGCTTTAGTTTTGATAATCATTTAAGAAATGAATATTTAGCACAACACGGTGTTCATTTACCATCAGCTACCTCAACAGGTACCACAATTGTTGGGTGTAAATTTAAAGACGGGGTAGTCATTGCAGCAGATACTCGAGCCACCGCAGGATCAATTGTCGCGGATAAAAATTGTGAAAAATTACACAAGATCACTCCTTATATTTGGTGTGCCGGTGCAGGTACAGCAGCCGATACTGAAATGGTTACTCAAATGATCTCATCAAATTTAGAATTACACTCACAATATACAGGTAGACAAGCTAGAGTTGTTACATGTTTAACACAATTGAAACAACATTTATTCAAATACCAAGGTCATGTTGGTGCCTATTTAATTGTTGCCGGGGTCGATCCAACTGGCAATCATTTATTTAGTGTCCATGCTCATGGATCAACTGACGTTGGCTTTTATTTATCATTGGGTTCTGGATCATTAGCAGCAATGGCAGTTTTAGAATCCAATTGGCATAAAGATATCACAAAAGAAGAAGCAATGGCATTATGTTCAGAAGCTATTGAAGCTGGTATTTGGAATGATTTGGGTTCTGGGTCAAATGTTGACATGTGTGTAATGGAACAAGGTAAAGACTCCAAGGTTCACAGAAACTACAAGACTCCAAATCAACGAAGCATGAAAGAAAAGAGTTATAAGTTCGAACGAGGTACCACTGCCGTATTGGATACTTCTATTCGATCTAGAGTGGAGGTTGTTGAATTGCCATTAGATAACGTTTCACCAGAAGGTGCACAAGCTATGGAAGTTGATTCTTAAATGTTATTATTATTATTACTAGAGTAGTTTATTTAATGCAATGTTAGTTCCTTTTACTATTGCTTCATGCTCGACATGATGAACCCTTTCTTCGTATTGCTCCAAAGTCTCATCTTTGATTAGATCAATTTCTTGTACCAACAACGGTTCACCTTCATCAACTTCTGCAATAACATTATGAATCATCACACCACCTTTATCAACAGTTCCGTCTTGCCCAGCTTTCCAAGCACGTTCAATTGCATTGATTCCAGAAAATGCACCAGGTAATGCTGGGTGGAGGTTGATAATTGAAATATCTGATAATGGGTTTAAAAATGCAGGTGATAAGATAATCATCCACCCAGCACAAACAATCAAATCTGGCTTATTTTCAGGTTTTAAGATATATTCGGCCAAATCTTTATTGAATTGTTCTCTAGCTTCATTTCTTCGTTCTTTATCTTCTTTTGGAATTCCTTTGTAGTAGGCTTGAAGTTTATGTACATGAGTTGGAATGGTGGCTTTAGCGGCTCGTTCTAGACCGTACGCGCTTTCTTTGGAGGAAATTACTTGACTGACATAACCTTGAGAAATCACACCCGATTTGCAAGCATCAATAATTGCTTGTAAATTTGACCCATTCCCTGATATAAGAACCAAAACTTTCTTCATTTTTTTGTATTGTAGGTTTTGTTAGTAAAGGTTGAAAAAATTTATTCTTTAACAATATTGTAAACGTTATGTGTGAGTATTGTATTGTATTGGGACTTTAAACCTACACTCTATATCAACTATATAACGCGGCCACAGCGAAACTAGTCACAAAACTAAACTTGAATGATGGTTGCTCTGTAATCAGTTCTTTAACATCTAATCGGTTCTTCAATGATCTAATTCCACTTCCAATCAACGGTAGACTGGACTGAGATATAATTCCTCGAGATTCCAAATATTGAAATGTTAAAATGAACCCGGTGGCAAGAATACACAAAAGTTTACTCATTTTGCCAATAATGACCCCACATAACAACCCTGAAAAGCTACCAACAGTCATCTGATGATAATCAAAATTAGCTCCTAGTTTAGTTTTCCGTTGTTCATAAATAATAGCTCGTTTATCTTTCGTGGTGGGTAGATCATTAAAACTGTCCAGTAATATAGGCCTTTTACTTAAATGAAGACTGAATCCGATTCCTAATCCTGTTGCAAGAATTGCTGGCCGCTTGGCAATGTGGAAAATATTCAAAAATGTTGGTCTGATCATACTGTCCAAATGATTGATATTCTTGGTTTAATCAATCAATATTGTGGGTAATAAACGGGGTTTTAAAAAAAGTTCTTAACAATTGATCTGATTTTTTATTTCTTTTTGTTGTTGTCAGAAAAAGAGAAAAAGTGTCCCAATTTGTTGGCGTTATACGCGCACTTTCTATAATTAACTATCATTTTTAAATTAGTTTATTAACTTCTTCCGTTTCTTTTTTTTTTTTTTCATCACTACTTCTTCTATCAGCATTTATAATCATAATGAGTGACACTAAAGATGAAATAAAAATATCGTATCCAAAAATATTTATTCCACCATGTTATATACAGCAGCCGAACATTCTATCGCATTGGCATTACGAAGCTCGGCGAAATGCGCAACAGATTTATGAGTTCTTATGGCTAGGACCTATCAGTGCAGTTCGAGATGAAGAGTTTTTACGGAAAAATAATATTCAAGTTTTGATTTCTTTAGCAGATTTAAAATGTAAATGGAGGAATCATCCAGATTTTAGATATTTTGAGTTTAATACTGGGGGGAATTTAGAAGGGTCGTCAAAATTAGTAAACTTTTTTGATAAAATCAATGAAATTATTGATCAAGCTGCTACTGAGTTGAATGCTTCAACGATGATTTTTTGTGACTCTGGTAATGATAATAGTGCTACTGCAGTAGCAGCCTATGTTATGCATCACGATCAAAAGCATTATATCTCAGCTATTCAATATGTTCAGGCAAAGAGGTTTTCAATCAGTTTGGATGATGTTTCAAAACACAACCTGGTTACCTATCAGGGAATTTTAGAGGCTCAAGCTGCTCGATTAGAGGGGACGGATATGAGTGAATTTAAAAATAAACGAATGCATGAAGAGGACGAGGATGAAGAGATGGAAAGTAATGGAAATACAGAAAAGAGAAGGTTTCAAGATTCCGCGGAATAAGTTAAGTTATTTATTTAGCAAAATGTTGTTTTTTTTCGAGAAAAATTGGAATTATTTTGTTTTTTACGTTTATTTTTTTCAAAATAGTTACTACATCTTCGTCCGCTAATACATGTGACAACCCAAAGTTTTGAGGTTGATGTTTGACAGATGTACCATAAACCGCAGCTATTTTAGATTGCTCAATCAAACTTTTATGAATAGAATTACAGAAATCTTCAATCGAACATATGTTTGACCTCAAAACAACAGGCGCAGTATAGTCAGGATTTTGCCCCTTTGGTTTTGTATACACACGAACCGGATTTAATTTTCTCCCACATGATCTCTAATAATTCCATCTATGCTCAGAAGAAATTGGCATTGCATTTGGAATGCGATAACAATATATCCAACTATTCAATAGAAATCGAATCAATCTTGTTTAGACAATAAATGGCTGGAATGTATTCTATTGTGAGCTTCCAAAGTATCAATCATCAAATCATCAACAGGTGCATCACATCTTAAGAGTAACATTTGCAAAGTTGATTCGATAATCTGATAGAACCGCCTTGATTTTATCACTATCCATTTT
Source organism: Blastobotrys arbuscula (assembly GCA_030564365.1). Classification (NCBI taxonomy): domain Eukaryota; kingdom Fungi; phylum Ascomycota; class Dipodascomycetes; order Dipodascales; family Trichomonascaceae; genus Blastobotrys; species Blastobotrys arbuscula. The sequence continues at coordinate 68,597 of JAJLUN010000040.1, read as the reverse complement.
AGTCTGCGGGAAAGTTTTAATAATATTAATCCCACCTTTTTTCTTCTTTTTAAATACGATATTTGGTGGCTGTTTGTTTAAATCTAATGCCAAACCCTTCCAACCCAGTCCCAATAATTTGTTTATGAGCTAATGGTTTAATGACATCCAACACAATAAAAATTAATTTATAAAACTTCTAGCAACCATAATTACTTGTTCCCCTTCTGCCTTTACCCGAGGATTCTGAGATTACAGCCAGTTCTGAAAAGTGACGATTACAAGATTGTTAAAAAGATCGATTGTTTATCACAAAAAAAAAAAAAAAAGATTTATTTCTTCAAAATAGTAACTACATCTTCATCTGCTAATACATGGGATAACCCGACATTTTGAGGTTGGTGCTTGACAGAACCACCATACACCACTGCAATTTTAAACTGCTCAACCAAACTCTTGTGGATAGAATTACAAAAGTCTTCGATCGTACACCTATTTGAACGCAAAACAATAGGAGCAGAATAATCAGGTTGCCGGCCCTTTGGCTTGGTATATACACGGACCAGGTTCAGCTTGTCCCACATTACTTCTAATAATTCGTCCAAATTCCATCCATGTTCAGCAGAAATTGGAACTGCATTTGGAATTCGATATAATAAATCCATCTCTTCAATAGAAATTGAATCGATCTTGTTTAGACAATAAATAGCTGGAATGTATTTTCTGTTGTGAGCTTCCAAAGTATCAATCAAATCGTCGACCGAAGCGTCGCATCTTAGAGTCACATCAGCAGAGTTGAGTCGGTATTCTGACATAACAGCCCTGATTTCATCATTATCCATCTTGGTTTGTGGCACGGTATTAGTAATATTCACCCCTCCCTTTTCCTTCTTTTTGAATACGATATTAGGTGGTTCTTTATTTAGTCGAATACCAAACCCTTCCAGTTCATTTTCAATAACTTGTTTATGAAGCAAAGGTTTATTGACATCCAAGACAATAAAGATTAAATTACAACTTCTAGCCACCGCAATTACTTGCCTACCTCTACCTTTACCCTGATTTGCCCCTTCCAGAATCCCTGGCAAATCTAGAAGCTGAAAAGACCCACCATTGTATTGAACAACCCCAGGTACTGTCGTCAATGTCGTGAATTCATATTCAGCTGCTTCTGAGTGTGTACCGGTTAGTTTAGACATTAATGTCGATTTACCTACAGATGGGAACCCCATGAATCCAATACTTGCTATACCAGTTCTTTGCACATCGAAACCAATACCACCACCACCACCGGAAGATTTGTTATCCGCCAATAGTTCTCGTTTTAATCTGGCTAGTTTGGCCTTCAACTGACCCAAATGGAAAGATGTGTTCTTGTTTTTTTGGGTTTTGGCCATCTCATCTTCGATCGATTTGATTTTATCAACTGTCGTCGCCATTTTGTTATATTATTTCAATTAAATTTAACGGATATTGGTGATGAAAAAAAAAATTTTAAAAATTTTTTTGAAGTGTACAAATTTTGTTCCAAAGTTTATTCTTTTTTTTTTTTTTTTTTTTTTTTTTTTTTTTTTTTTTTTTTTTTTTTTGTTTTTGGTGATCGAAAGTTCTACAACATTTCAAACTTAACGGTGCTACACAACCGGGTAACCTTTTTTACCAGCTATTCCCTTGAGCCGCACATATTGAGGCGTGCATGTTTCTTTATAGTTGAAAACTACTGACACAATTTGCATTATGCACTTTGCAAGCTTTTATTAAGATAGATACATTCATAATATTCATATAATTTAATGATTATTAGAATTCAATGATTATTATAAATATTTCGTTAGTCACCATGAGTAGAATAGTGCTAGAAGGCTTTTTATATCGCGGGTAATTTTCAGCACGCCACCAAATTGGTTGTAAACAATGGTCGCGCGAAAAGTTGAAAAAAAACAAAACCTAAAGGCCCAACTGAAAAAAAAAAAAAAAGTAACAGAGAGAAAAATTTCAAAACTTTACAACATTTACCTACGATTAGTATAACACACCACAGCAACCATGGGTAAAAAGTACGTATCGCCAGTAATTACACCTTAGATCATGAACAAAAATCACGGTCAAAAATTATAAAGGGATAATGCTAACAATTGAGTAGAGGAAAGAAGGGAAATCAGGCCGATATCTGGGATGAGGAAGAAACGGAAATGGACACCACCCCACAAGAAATTGGTACTCCAGCAGCAGAAGAGGGTTCAACTACTCCAGAAGAATCTGGTAATGATGGATCTAAAGGACCAGCAGTTGCCGCAGCTGATGATGAATTGGATAATAGTGGTACCGGTGGATTGATGGGTGCCTTGAAACGATCAAAGAATAAAAAGGATCAAAGAGCTGCTGAGGAACAAGCTGCTAAAGAAGCTGCAAAGGCTAATCAAGGTGGTAATGTTCAAATCAAGAGTAAGAAAGAAAAGGAAAAAGAAAAGAAAGAACGTGAAAAGCAAAAGAAGAAGGCTCAGCAAGAACGTAAAAAGACTGCTCCTCCTCCTCCTCCAAAGAAGGAAAAGAAAGTAGATGAGGGAGTGAAAGAAGAATCAAGTAAGGCTCCTGCCAAAAAATCCAAACAAAGTGCAATTGCTGCTAAGCTACAAAAAGAAATGGCTGCTCGAAAGGCGGTTGAAGAAGAACAACAGCGAGCCGAAGACGAAGAACGACGGTTGGAAGAAGAGGAACAACGATTAGAAGACGAAGAAGAAAGTAAGAAGGAAGAAGCACGACAGGCCAAGAAGGCTAAAGAAAGAGCTAAAAAGGAGCAGTTGAGAGCTGAAGGGAAGTTGTTGACCAAGAAACAAAAAGAAGAAAAGGCATTACAAGAACGAAGGAGACAACAGCTGTTAGATTCCGGGGTTGTTGTTGAAGGATTGCAAGGTAAAAAAGCCAAACCTGTTTATGGTAAAAAGAAAAAAGCTGAACCAGTTCAAAAGGAAGAACCAAGGGAACAACCTAAACCTGTAGAAAAAGTAGAAGAAACGAAGGTGGCTGAAGAACCAAAACCTATAGGAGAAAAGTCAGAAGAGGGAGCAGAATCAGATGGTGTTTTGGATGATTGGGAAGCAGCATTAAACTCAGATAATGATGATGTAAAGGAAAGCTGGGATCAAGAAGACAAGGAAGCAGAAAAAACAACTCCAGAACCAGTTCAAGAAGCACCAAAGACTGAGCCAAAGAAGGAAACTAAAAAATCCAAAAAGGGTAAAGGAGAGGAAGAGGAAGATGATGCTACTGTTTTGGAAAGAGGTGTCGCACAAACTGCTGAACGAAAGGCAGAATTGGATGCTAAACGAGAGGAACGTAATAAAAGGGCAATGGCCAAAGCAGATAGTTCCAGCCTGCGATCTCCAATTTGTGTTATTTTGGGTCACGTCGATACTGGTAAAACCAAGTTGTTGGATAAAGTTCGACAAACTAATGTCCAAGAAGGTGAAGCCGGTGGGATTACCCAACAAATTGGTGCTACCTTTTTCCCAATGGAAGCAATCAAGACCAAAACTTCGGTTATGGAAAAATATGTCAAACCATCATATAATGTTCCAGGGTTGTTAATTATTGACACTCCAGGTCACGAATCTTTCACCAATTTACGGTCTCGAGGTTCTTCATTGTGTAATATTGCCATTTTGGTTGTTGATATCATGCATGGGTTGGAACCACAAACTTTGGAATCTATTAGGTTGTTAAGAGATCGGAAGACTCCATTCATTGTTGCATTAAACAAAATTGATAGACTTTATGGTTGGGAATCTTTTCCAGATAATTCATTCAGAGATTCTTTCGCCAAACAAAACTCTTCAGTTCAACGAGAGTTCCAAGATAGACTAGAAAAGACTAAATTGGCATTTGCTGAACAGGGGTTGAATTCTGAATTGTATTATCAAAATAAAAATTTGGGTAAATATGTCTCATTGGTCCCTACATCTGCAGTGACTGGTGAAGGTATTCCAGATTTGTTGTATTTGTTGTTAGACCTGACCCAAAGCAGAATGAGTCGACAACTAATGTACTTGAGTAATTTAGAAGCTACCATTCTGGAAGTTAAGGTTATTGAAGGTTTGGGTACTACAATTGATGTTGTTTTATCAAATGGTATTTTGCGAGAAGGGGATCGAATTGTTTTGTGTGGTCAAAATGGTCCAATTGCTACAAATGTCAGAGCATTATTAACTCCACAACCACTTAGAGAAATGAGAATTAAATCACAATATCAACACCATAAAGAAGTTAAAGCTGCATTGGGGGTTAAGGTTGCCGCTAATGATTTGGAAAAAGCAGTTGCTGGGTCTCGATTGATGGTCGTTGGTCCAGATGATAATGAAGAAGATATGATGGATGATGTTATGGATGATTTGACGGGGCTGTTGGATAGTGTGGATAAATCTGGTCGTGGTGTTTGTGTCCAAGCATCTACATTGGGTGCTTTAGAAGCGTTATTGGATTATTTGAAGGATATGAAGATCCCAGTCATGTCTATCGCTATTGGTCCAGTTTATAAACGTGATGTCATGAGAGCTTCTACCATGTTGGAAAAGGCTAAAGAATACGCTGTCATGTTATGCTTTGATATCAAGGTTGATAAGGAAGCACAACAATATGCTGATGAACACGGCATTAAGATTTTCAGTGCTGACATTATTTATCATTTGTTTGATGCTTTCACAGCTTATCAAAATAAGTTGTTGGAACAAAGACGAAAGGATATGGTTGCTGATGCAATTTATCCATGTGTTTTGAAGACATTACAAGTAATTAACAAACGAAACCCGATGATTATTGGTGTTGATATTGTTGATGGTTCCATTAAGATTGGTACCCCATTGGCAATTGTTAAAATTGATCCAGCAATTGGTGAGAAAGTTGTTTATCCATTGGGTAGAGTTGTTTCGTTGGAAGTCAATCATAAAAATGTTGATAAGATTAGAAAGGGCGGTACTAATGCTGGTGTTGCGATACGGTTAGATAGTGGTAATGCTAATCCACCAACTTGGGGTAGACAAATTAGTGAAAAGGACCCAATCTATTCTTTGATTACAAGAAAGAGTATTGATACATTGAAAGATCCAGCGTTTAGAAATGATGTTCCAAGAGAGGATTGGCTGTTGCTCAAGAGTTTGAAACCAACTTTTGATATTAAATAATTATATTATATATATATAATATATATATACGTTATTATTATTATTATTATTATTAGGAAATAATTATAGGTTTAATTGAAACTGTTCGAAAAGTTGTTGATCCAACATTTTTTGTGAAAATTGGTTGAGTATACTTGTCAGTTTTGGCCCAACCAATTGCAGTACTAAACCCTTCATCGAGATTGTAGTTCCCACTTGTAACAAATCCAATTAGTTGTTTGTCGTTATTAAAGATTCGTGCGTTATCTTTGATGTTGCCTTTATTACATTTGATCAATACAGGCATGACATTCTGAACGTTTGGTTCACTCATCAGATCGTAATATTCGAGTTTTAGCTCCGTACCTAATAAGGACCAATCACAGCCAAATGGGTTTCCGAGTTCGTTTTTCATACATGGTCGTTTGGCAGGTGGACGCGCACTAAATTTATCAGTATTAGCTTGGATCGTCTGTTGATTAAATTTCCTCCCCTCTGGAGTAAAAATATAATCTTGTGGGAAAAGCAACCTTCCTTGTTCAAAAGACAATTGACGTCTTTGTTCTAACCCAGCTAACCGAACATTTGGAATAGACATTAGCTGATGCCAAAACGGCAATACCCAATGCCAAGGCAGTTGTAAAGTCCAACCATTGGAGTGTTTAACAAGCAATACTGGAATCGAGGGATCACTAGCTAAAGGTTCGATATCTTTACCAGGGGTTTCCGCTTGTCTTTTGTGCAATGCTGACAACGACGGTTGGGTGTTGTATGATTGTTGACGTGCTTCACTATCGTACAATAACGCGGGTGGAGGTGTGGTATTTGTTAATTCCATTAAAGTGTCGGTCAACAATTCTGAATCTTGTTTATCAACTTTAAAACCCTTAGTTGAGAACAATCGCGGATCATAAACATCAAATGGGATAATAGATTCAGGTATTGAATCGCTGTTACTAATCGATGCAAGCCTATTCCATAATCGATGCCCATTTTTTGGTTTCAAAACAGTTCGTAATGAAGGTAAGCTCTTTGGTCCTTGAATATCAATTGATCCAATAGCATACCTACAATCTTGGCAATACTCTCCAATTTTATCAAAAATTCTATCAAACATTGCGGGATGAATTCTAACGATTAGTCGGTTATTATTGTGTAACAGTAAGGCCGGCCCAAGCACCACATTGTCGATACTAATCAGTCCTTCCCATGGTTTTTTACCAGATGAATATTTTTTTTTCAATACATTTCCACAATTTAATAATTTAGCTACCAACTCAATTTCTTTATTAACAATAATTGTATCAAAATAACTTGAATCCCAAGCTACAGCACCACTTTCATTAGCTGCTCGATGTGTTGGCCTATAACATTTCTGCGTGGGTTTTGAAGCCACTGAATATCCATGATAATTAGTCATATGTGCTCTTTTAGCGTGCCATATATGCGTCGGCAGCCAAATTTTATCCTTCTGTCTCGCTTTGAATCTAAACTGGTTACTATTTGGCTTTGCAGTTCGCTGGCTATCTCCAATTACATCTTTATTATGCATTGTTAGTTTATATTGTTGTTTGCTAACGCCTTCTTTTTCAGCCAGTTCTTTAGTAACTACAGATCGGTTCTTTTCAGTTGCCAAATGTTTAACTCGTTCATGGCCTCGGCCCAACCTTGTTTTCTTCTTATCGACAGATGGATCAATTTCTTGTTTGGCCCGTTTTTGTAATCTTTTTGGTACTCTTTTCGCATTATGGCTCGCGGTACGTCTTCTCATTTCTCTAGGAACTTTTTGAAACGCCCGTTTTGACGATGCTTTTTTCGTCTTCTCCATTGTTTGTTCTAGTTGATTGATTTCATATTGTCGAGTTTTTAAAAATGTTGGAACATCTAAAACACCATCTTTCAGCGCGTTGTCGGTATTTTGGACTCGAATTTTACGTGAGTCCAATCTCATTCGTTTTTTATCCCTGGAGGGATCATGGCTTGCAGATCTTTTTTTCATTGTAATTGTTGTATTCAAAAATGTCGAATGCTTGAAACTTTACTATATCACATTGTTCAAATGAAAAATTTTGGGAGCATAATTAAAACGTACGTACGAGCGCTCAATTGATTGTTACACGCGCGCGCGCTTGTTGTCAGGCCGGCAGCTGGAGCGAGGACACACTAGTCAATGCGGCTCACACCAGAGTAAAAAGTTTTTTTCTTTAAATTTTTTGTTTTTTGGTTTTAGTTAATAAAAATAATCCCTGTTAATTTAAATATCTATGAGTTCTAATAACTAAATATCTCTAATAATCATATCTTCTCTACCTGGGCCGACACCAATCCATTTAATAGGAACATTGACATGTTTTTCAATGTACTGAACATATTTTTTACAGTTTTCTGGTAATTCTTCCCAAGTCTTACATTTACTAATGTCAGTCTTCCAACCTGGTAAAGTGACATATTCTACTTCAACATTTTCACAAACAGCCAAATCTTCTGGGAAACTTTCCAAAGTTTTGCCTTTATGTTTATAGGCAACCCCAATCTTAATTTCATCCAATTGATCCAAAACATCCAATTTGGTCAAGTTAATTTCAGTATAGCCATTGATTTTGGTAGAATAATCAACAACAACCAAATCCAGCCACCCACACCGTCGTTTTCGTCCAGTGGTGACACCATATTCGGCGCCAACATCTTGTAAATATTCACCAATTTCGTTCAATTGCTCAGTTGGGAATGGCCCACCACCTACTCGAGTAGTGTAAGCCTTAACGACACCATAGATCTTTTTGATAACTTGTGGTGGTAAACCTAAACCGGTGCAAACACCGCCAATACCAGTATTTGATGAAGTGACGTATGGATATGTACCATGATCAATATCCAACATAATAGCGTTGGCACCTTCAACCAAGATATTTTTATTCTCCTTCAAGGCCTTGTGCATGAAATTGGTAGCATCAACAACAAACGGACGCAAGTCATCGGCATATTTCTTGTATTTGGCCAAATCCGCTTCTAGATCAAATTCAAAATTACCGTATCGTTTCCATCGAGATTCCACCAATCGTTTATATTTGGCGGAGAATTCTTCCCAAGCGCCTTCTTCTTGTGAAACTAAATGATGAACTCGGATACCAGATCGACTAGCTTTGGTACTATATGCAGGACCAATACCTTTACCTGTAGTACCAATAGCCTTTTTATTACTGCTCAACTCAGCTTCCTTTAAGCCATCAGCGATTTGATGGAAATCAAACACAATATGGGCTCTTGAACTAACGAACAATCTACCTCTACCTTCCAATCCTTTGGCTTCCAAATTTTCCAATTCTTTGAAAAAAGATGGAATGTGGATAACAACCCCGGTACCAACCAAGTTTTGGCAAGTTGGGTCGATTAATCCAGATGGCAACATGTGGAAGTCATATTTGACTCCATCAACAACAATTGTATGGCCAGCATTATTACCACCACAAGATCGTGCACAAACATCTAGTTTACCTGATGATACAAGCATATCACACATCTTACCTTTACCTTCATCACCCCATTGACCACCTAAAATAACCTGAACACCGTTACTCATTGTATTTGTAATTGTTTTTTTAAAGAGATTTTTTTTTATAAAAAATGGTGAGTTGACAATTTCTGTACACTGAAAAAGTGACAATCGGGAAACTGAAATTTTCACAATTGAAAATGGCCCGGTTATAGAACAATAAAAATGAGTAAAAAAAAAAAAAAAAAATCAAATTTGCAAATGCTGCACTGTGGTCATGCCTTGTTTAACGAAAAAATTCAAAAAATCCTATCGGTGATTCATTAATTGCCAAAATGAAAAATCCCGATAGGCTCTGGTATTAATTCCTATTGTGCCAGCTGTTAATTTAGGTTTTATAAAAATTTTCAACCCCCCAAGTTGAGCGCTGATAACATAACGCTATAGTAATAGAGAATTTACGTCCACGTACGTATGAGTAAATTTTATTAAAGGTCGGGCGAGAAAGATCCGCGTGGAGTAAATACCGCCGGAACTAATATGTTTAGCCTACGGTATCTAGGAAATAACGTTATCTTATTATAATTGTTATGCTTCATTGTTGGCACTGAGAAAAATATATTACAGTATTGGAAGCTTAAGCTTACTTAATTTTTATCATATCTCAACATTTGAAATTGTAAGGCTTAAATTTGTTGAAAAATTTTTGTCGGAGCTAGACCGTCCGCTTTAATATGACTCTTATTGGATTATCTGATCATATGGTAAACAGTTGTTCTTATACAGATGGGTTTGTTGAGTTAGTGTAGAATATTTCGACATGCTGCATGTTGTTAATTTATATATACTTTAAGCGTCCATATCTTGATAGTAACTGCGCTAGATAAGATCACCAGGTTGACTCGAAAAGCAAAAAAAAAAAAAAAAAAAAATTCTGATAGTTGAATTGTTAGGTGTTAAAGATATTCCGTTCATCTAAGAGCCGCACAATCTAAGGTGAACAATTAGATCAAAGGCAAGAGCCGTTGGAAACTACGGCTAGAAATTAAAAAAAACGCCATTGGATTAAAGATGCATCTTAACTAGGTACGCCAGAGACCTCGATGAGATAAGTAGCCTGCCACCAAATGTCTGCTGAAGTTAATCTAAGATCTGGGGATATCATATGTACGGGTTATGCCTTTTATAATATAATATATCTTGAATTTAAGTTCGTTCTAGACTGTATTTAGTCCGTCCATAAAAACCGAGGTATGTCATAGGTCGCCTTAGTATACCAACATTTTAAAGCTGAGTTGCAGTAACTACGACCGACATCATATAATATGTGGAAATTAAATCCATCAAGTGTACGCTTACAATAAGCTATAGTCAATCGATCTATATAAACCCTAGTATTTTTGACTTATGATTCCAAATGGTGATAAACGCTCGGCGTTATTATTACAAAGATCAAGACTCCTTTTTACTCAATCTAAGCTCTTGTATCTCTACGATAAAATATACCTATATATAAGCCTATGAATATCAGCCGCGCATCAACATCGGGCTTCCGACGCTAAACTTCAAAATAGCATATTTTTCTATCTTAAAAACTAACAGGCCCTTCCTGTGAATTTGCGTGCTTGCAAGCTTATAAAAAAAAAAAGAATAAATTTAAGCGAAAACTTAACCCCGCCGCTATCGGACTTATTATATAAAAGCTGAGCATGCACTAGCCAGCAAATTTATATATATATAATCCTCTACCGCCCCCACACACCACTAAAAAAGTTTAAGATTTTGTATCTTACACTAACACCTTTCGAATATTTAAAGCGAATTTTCAAACTATCTTTCAGATTTACTTTGCGACTCAACTCTACCACCTTTTTTTTTTTGTAACTAATCTTTTTTTTTTAATCTTTGATGCGGCCCTTTTTCCGTAGACAATTATCAACAATGAATCAACGACCACTTCCTCAACCTTCAAAACACGTCTTGGGACAAGCAAAAGACGTTTGGAGTATTGTCAACGAAGCTGCTGTCGCAGCAGAAGCCAAATCAGGCCGACCAGTAGTCAACTTGGGCCAAGGCTTTTTCAGTTACGCTCCTCCAAAATTCGCAGTTGATGCTGCTAGAAAGGCATTGGATGTTCCAATGTTTCATCAATATTCACCAACTAGAGGACGGCCTTCATTAAAAAAGGCGATCGCTGAAGCATATTCAGCGCCTTTGGGATGGAAAATTGATCCGGAAACTGAAGTCGTTGTAACAGCTGGTGCAAACGAAGGCATGTATAGTGCTTTTACCGGGTTTTTAAATGAAGGAGATGAAGTTATTGTATTTGAACCATTTTTTGATCAGTATATCTCAAATATTCAACTACCAGGTGGGAAAGTTGTATATGTTCCTTTGCATCCACCTGAAGATGCCAAAGAAAACACTAGTTCAGCAAGTGAATGGAAGATTGATTTCGATGAATTGAAAGCAGCAATTACTCCCAAGACTAAAATGATTGTTATCAACTCTCCACATAACCCAACTGGTAAAGTTTTGCATAAAGATGAATTGGCTAAAATTGCTGATATTGCAATTGAAAACAATATTATTATTTTATCTGATGAAGTTTATGATCGATTGCACTATAGTGACTTCACTCCAATGGCTAGCATCTCCCCTGAAGCCGCTCGGTTAACTTTAACTGTTGGGTCTGCCGGCAAAACGTTTTGTGCCACTGGATGGAGAGTCGGGTGGTTGATCGGTAATCCTGGTTTGATCAATTATGTTGCTGCTGCCCATACTCGAATTACATTTACGGTTAATAGTCCGATGCAAGAGGCAGTAGCTAGTGCTTTAGATCAAGCTAAAGACAATGGGTATTATGAACAACGAATTGAAGAATTCCAACACAAATACAAATTGTTCAATAGGGTATGGGAAGAATTGGGCTTGCCATATACTGCTCCAGAAGGTGGTTACTTTGTTCTGGTTAATTTTGCTAAAGTCAAAGTACCAGAAGATTATGACTTTCCTGAAGAATTATGGGATCGAGCTAAAGATTTTAGAACCAGTTACTGGTTGTGTAAAGAAATTGGTGTTGTAGCTATCCCACCTACTGAGTTCTATACCAAAAAGAATGCTCACTTGGCTGAAGATTATCTACGATTTGCAGTATGCAAAGACGATTCAATGTTAGAAGAAGCGGTACAAAGATTAAGAAAATTAAAAGAATATATTTAGATTAAATAATTAAAACTAGAATTGTTAGTAAAAGATTTCCAAAAAATAAATTTAAAATCTAGAATCAGACATCCAAAGAAGGACAAAAACGGTCACTGGTGTACTGTCGATGGGTTCAGTCGTACACTACCGAGGAAACTGCGAATGTTTAAAAAGTTTTCATCACCTAGATTTGTTGGGGAAAAAATCAATCATACCTAAAACTGTTAGTAAATTTTCAATAAAAAAAAGAAAAAGACAAAAAGTGATCAGACTAAAAAAAAATACTGGCAAGTACACGTCTACTAGCGAATCCATCCCCGAAAGGAAAGAAACCGTTCAACACCCTATGTTATCTGCAGAGTCGAATAAGAGATTTGCAAAGAAGAGTGGTTGGGATCATCATATCAAACTGTCCTTTTTCCTAAATGGAAAGAGTAGAACATACCTTTTAGTATAGAAGTTGCTTAGAGAAGAAGAGAAAAAATTTTTAAGAGGAAGATTTGAAGGCTTTTTATAGTTGAGGGCCGGATTATCGGTGCGGTCGAGAAGAAAAAAATTTTCTTTCAAAAACCTGCTGTGCTGAGATTTACGCTTGATACGCGCTTAGTGGTGTTGGCTAATTTTTCGGGGTTACTGTAGAAATGTCAACTAAGCCATCGCGCCTAAAACATTGCAAGGCTAATGTCACGTAGCCCTGACGACCTCTTATTTTGCAACTGGTCTCGACATGTTTCCAAAACATAGCAATGCGAGTTAGTTTAGCTATTCTTCTAGCTTTGAACAATACTGATCCGATTTTGACCATTTATTTTTACTGGGAAGGGGGGGGGAGTGGTAAAAATGCTGGCTTTTGGAGTGAAATGATTTGTGCGGCTCAAAACTTTTGAAGATGCATTAGAAGGGTGGCATTTTGAATGAGGACTTGAGACTGTTCAAAACTTTAGGCGTATATGTATCAAACTGAATTGATTGTTCACTTAACGCTCATTTTATCAATAAATAGTATATATATACATATATAGGAAAAAAACTGAAGAAAAGAAATTTTGTAAACCAAAAAAAAAATAAAGGAGATATTTCTTTTTAAGCATTGTTATAAGCAATTTTATTTACTGTACCTGGTTTCGCACTCACAATTCGGTTCTCATTACTGTCCGTAATTAATCGGAAGATATCGTCTTGGGTGTAACCGTTGTTTAAACTCCAATAATAGGCTACCAAACCAGCAACATGTGGTGATGCCATTGAAGTTCCACTCATTGTACCATATGCATTATTCGCAGTATTAACTGATGATCTAATATTAACCCCTGGTGCATATACGTCGACACATCCACCATAATTTGAAAACTTGGCTGGCTCGTCTGTATAGTTTAATGCGGCAGCGATCAATTGGCCAGTCGAAGCTCGGCTATTGCTTGGTGGGCCAAATTGGCAAGCATCTTGCTGCTTATTACCAGCTGCACCGACAAAGAAAATGCCATTCTTGACAGCTTCATTGATTGCCATATTTCTAGCTTCTGAAATTTCACCAACTGCGCTATAGTTGATAACAGATCGTCCATCACCATTTTGCTTGTGATCGTCAACGATCCATGACATGGCTCTAATGAAGTTCGATAAAGTACCTCGTTGATGTGCATCCAAAATCTTGACTGCAACAATATTCGCAAATTTACAAACGCCAACAGAATATCCAGCTGCAATACCAGCTACATGAGTACCATGTCCATTCTCGTCATCATCAATATCGTTTGCAAAATTTTTGCCCCATCTTAATCTTCCTTGGAATTCTTTATGATCCTTTCGGACCCCAGTATCCAAAATATAAACGTTAGACCCTTTACCACCTTCAGTTTTGAAAACGTAATCAGACGTTTGATCTTGAAGATACTGATTTTTAAGATGAGAGATTCTTGACAACCCCCATGGAGTAGAGCTTTGTAAATAAACTGTAGACTGAATATAATCTTCAGAATCTGGCTCAATGGTATGAATTGATTTATCTCTGGATATCATTTCTAATTGGTGACTGGAAAATCTTCCGTGATATCCAGTAAGATTACCTAGCTCAAAATGGTTGTGGATACCTGAACTACCGCCATCACTTCTTTTTGTTAATCTAGTCAACCAATCTACATGTCTACCTCTTTTTTCTAGATTGGTTGATTTCTTGAAAAGCACAATATAGTCGCTGTGTTCATTGGTTGATGGTCTCTTTATTAATGGCTTGGAGTAGGACCCCAGAGCCATTAAAAGTACCAGCAAGATATGCAACATTACCAAGATGGCTATTTTAAAACAGTGCTTTTATATCGAGAAAATAAATGAGAATTTCAAACCAAAAAAAAAAAAAAAAAAAAAGAGGAAACTTACGTCCTTTATAAATTAGTAAATATTATAGGACTATCCAAAAAGACATTATTTTTATTTGATTGAGATTTCTTTTTGATAATCTAAGAATTATTTCAAAAAAAGTAGAAAAAAACAAAAAAAGTTATCCTAGCTGAAAGACATTGTGGATCAAAGTGGGTAAATGCTCTTTGTTACGGTTTTTTATATTTATATTTATATATATATACAAGATACTGTATTCTCAAGATATAGCTGCTATTATAAGAAATTTAATGCGAGTTTCTCATAAAATTTAAAGTTTTCATATGTACAGTTTTTCAAGAAAAAAAATAAAATAAAATTTAAGTACAATAAAAGTAACCTATGGCTATATAGATCCAAAATCTAAAATAAATAAATAACCGCCGCACCTAACACATCTTATTGCACTCCGGTGCATATGATATCTGAGATCTATATATTTTAAAGTTCAATAAACTGCTTACTTACAGAATTTGAAAATTTACTTTCTTATTTTTATACTCAGGAACCAGGAGCAGTATTCTTTTTGGAAAAGCTATGCTATTATTATTATTATTATTAATTTTTTGTTTTTGACGTTTTCATTTTCGGTTTCGGTTTAATTTTTTTTTTTTTTTTTTTTGAAATTGAAATTTATGTGTATTAGATCATAGCATATTAACGAATTATCTAATCTATTATCTCTTTTGTCTATTAACTACTACTAAATCAAACCCACATATACATTATAGTAAACGTTTTATTTAAGCAATTCAAATAAACTGCCCAGCTTATCAATATAATGCTTCGGTTGAACCACCGGATCACCCAGCAGAGTCTCCTCGGTGTCTACACCGGTCAGTACCATTAAAGTGCCTAGTCCGCCATTGTTACCAAAAACCATATCAGTATTCAACCGATCTCCAACCATACAAGCACGTTCTGGATCGAATTGAAATTTGGCCTTAATGCAATCCATCATGGCTTCCGATGGTTTACCTAAAGCTGTTGGAGTTCTACCAGTACATGTTTCCAACATCCCTACAATCGTGCCTGCCCCAGGCAACAATTTACCTTTTGATGGGAAAGTAGAGTCGGTATTGGTAGCCAAAAATAAAGTTTCTGGGTGATTATTCAGCTGTTGCATAGCACTAGCTATTTTTGAATAGCTGATATGCAAATCAAGACCACACAAAACAGCCCCAATTGAAGGATCATATTCCATGATAGAATCTGTTTTATTGAATTCTGGATCAGTACCTCCAATATATGGAATTCCAACATTATCTAATTCTTCTTCGATACCATGGAGGCCAATTACCAACACCTTTTTATCTTTTGGCAATTTAGCTACCTTATCTAGATAAACAGCAGATGAATAGCTAGAACCAAAAATCTCTTCTTCACTAACGACAAGTCCGAATTGTTCGAATTTTTTAGTATAAGCTTTTCTTGATTTTGTAGAATTGTTGGTGACAAAAATTAATCTCTTGTTTCGCGACCTTAGCAAATCTAATGTTTCAACCACGGATGGTAACAAATGGTCACCCTGCCACAAAACCCCATCACAATCAAATAAAAAATCGTCGTATTGGCCCAGTAACTGTTCAACTTGATCTTTATTGGTAATTTTCTGCATTTTTGTTAATTAATTGAGTTGTTAATATTGCAAATTATTAAATTATTAAAGTTAGTAGGTCGATTTAAAAAAAAAAAAAAAAAATCGAAACGGTGATTGGTTGGTATTTATGTCTTTATGCGGTTTTGGGAGTAACTTTAAGGTTTTGCGTACCAAAAATTTCTGCCAAACCCCAATCTTTTTTTTTTTTTTTCATAAAAAATAAAATCACATCACTCGACATTTTTAGTACGTACAATAATGGCCCAAGATTTACCACCAGCTAAAGGCTACGAACCAATTCAATGGAAGGTACGCATATTGAAAATAAAATAAAAATTTAGTTTAATAGAATGAAAGGCTAACTAAGAATAGCGAAATCTTCCTGCTAGAGGCTTCCGACCTAAAATCTATTTATTTGGTGTTCTAGGTATCTGTTCATATGGGTTTTACAAACTAGTAGGAGCTATTAGGGAACGAAATGAATTGTCTAGGGAAAAAAATTGGTCAAGAATTTATCTACAACCAGTTTTAGAAGCTGAAATCGACAGAGATGCGGTTCGGCGACATTACTCAAGAATTGCCAAAGAACAAGAATTAATGAAAGATGTTCCAGGATGGGATGCTGAAGAAAACGTTTATAATACCAAGAAGTTTAGACGACCAACTTATGTCAATTTACCTAAATGGTAGACTTATTTCTATGTATGTTTATAACCTTTTATTAATAATAAAACAAAAAAAAAAAAAATTAAAAAAAAAAATAATTAATATTTGCATTTGGGACTTTTTATTTTATTTATTTTTTCACTTGAAATTCAAATTTCTCGACACATCGTCAAATCATAATTATCAACGTGTTACCAATTATTTATACTGTAGAATGTGGGTTCCCTCATTACTATTAGTATTAAGAATATTATGCGCGAAATATTCCATAATTCCAGATTGTGATGAAGTATATAATTATTGGGAACCGTTACACTATTTGTTGTATCGGTTCGGGTTAGAAACATGGGAATATTCTCCAGAGTATGCTATTCGTTCATGGGCTTACGAATCTTTACATGCTATACCTCTATTCTTCTTTCAACAACTTGGAGTTGAAAAGAAACATATGTTTTTCATTTTGCGGTGTAGTTTTGCTGTGTTATCAGTCTACGCAGAAACAAAACTATACAATGCAATTTGTAACAAGATGTCTCGAAAAACCGGACAATGGTATATTCTCTTCACCGCATTTAGCACTGGGATGACCCATGCATCAATTTCATTTTTACCCAGTTCGTTCGCAATGCATATGCTTACAATTGCAATGAGTTATTTTTTATATGACAATTATACAATAGGGATGACATTTGTCGCAGTTGGTGGAATATTGGGGTGGCCATTTGCTTTGGCCATGGCTCTACCATTTGGTATCAAGTTTTTGATAAATGAAAGGAAGAGATTTTTTAACATTATCTTGAAGACTTTGATAAATGTAGCATTGCTGACCCTTGTTATCACAATAGTTGACAGTTTTTTTTATCAAAAGCTAATTTTTGTGCCAACCAATATTGTCTTGTATAATGTCTTTAGTGTTGGTCCAAACATTTTTGGTACTGAACCATGGTATTACTATCCGATAAACTTGATGATAAACTTTAATTTTGCATATGTTTTGGCAATGTTAAGTGGTGGTTTGTTTGCCGTTTCATCTTGTTCTAAAAAAGAGATGTTGATACCATTTTGGTTATGGTTTGGCATTTTTATAAGTCAGCCTCACAAAGAAGAACGTTTCATGTATGTTCTATACCCTTGCTTATGTTTGAACGCGGCTGTATTCATGGAAAAGTTTATGAGTTTATTTAAACGTTACTTTCCACGGTTTATTTTTGTAAAATATTGTGCCATTTTAGGATACGTCTTGATAAACATGTCCCGCACATTGGCATTGATGAATTATTATCATGCACCAATCACTGTTTTTGAAAATTTGCCAACCGACACACCAGGAAATGTTTGTATTGGCCAGGAGTGGTATCGATATCCAAGTTCATTCTTTTTGGGCGAGAACCAGCGATTGAAATTTGTGAGATCGGGATTTGATGGGTTGTTACCTGGGGAATTCGATGAGCAAAGTTATCCTGGTATGCATTTAATTCCTGAAGGAATGAACAATTTAAATCAAGAAGATCCCGGAAAATATACATCAATTGAGAATTGCGAGTTCTTGATTGATACTGAGTATGATCATTTGGAATGGGAACCTGTTTTTTGTACCAAGTTTTTGAATAATGAGAAAAGCAGTATTTTTAGAACTGTTTATCCAGGTAAAGATTTGGTATATGATGATTATTGTTTGTTGAAACGATTATATTAATTTGGTTTTTTTTTTTTTTTTCATCGTGCTAGAGATTTATATATAGAAATTTTAATTAATCCAGGGTCCAATTATATTGAGCCGCATAGAAACTTGAAAAATAAACTTCGTGCATAAGCCAAATTTCCCAATCAATTCAGATAGATGTAGCTAAACCCGATCCGATCCTCCGGACTATAAATATATGTTTGTGAGCAAAAATTCACATCTTGTCAAAAGCAACGATATTCCAGACTATTTCATTTATTTTTATTCTTTGACTAATACAATGATCAGACAATTCTCACTACTACGCAACGCTACTACCATAAAACATATTCGAATTCAACCTAGTAAGCAATACAGTAAATCGGGTTTTAGACATTTTGGTACGTTTAATGACGGGCCTGCACCACCGAAACTAGATCCAAAGGATCAAGCAGAATGGGAAAAATTACAGCGTCAAGCTACTACCAACCAAGCAATTAACATGACACCAGAAGAACTAGCACAGTTTCAAAAAGATTTGGAAGAGGGCAAAACCACGATGGAAGGTAAGTTAGCCACTCACCCAGAATATCGAAATCCTTACCATGATTTCGAAGGTGATAAGAACCCAGAAACTGGGGAAGTCGGGGGTCCAAAACAAGATCCTTTACGACATGGTGATTATTCCTTTAATGGTAGAGTTACTGATTTTTAAGATTTAAATAAAAATAAAAGAAAAAAAAAAAAAAAAATTTTAAAAAAATTTAAACTGATAACTTATCTACTCCTTGACAGAGGTCCACTTCGCTAAGCAACTTTTTTAGCTGTTGTTTAGTAGTTTCAACAATTTCCCCTTCTTTGGCTAATAATACCTGTAACCTTGATACACTATCATGTTCGATACCATTTTGATTAGCATGGCCATCTGAATCTTTATCCAGCACTTTAGCTTCTCGAACGATCAGATCAGCTTGAGCCAAAGCATTACGAATTCGACGATCTAATCCATGCATAGAATAAACCTTTTGTTGCATTCGTTTCAGTTCACCAAACCATTTCTTTTCTTGATCGCTTAATAATAATTCTCTTGTTTTAGTCAGTTGTTGTAGTAATTGAACTGATCGTTTTTGTAACTCTGCTTGCCTAGAAACAACTTGCTGTAGTTTTCCGGTTTGCTCATTATCTCGAATAGAATGGATTTTTTTACCCAAATCGCCTAATTTTGTCAGTTGACGATGAAACTCACTTCTTTGTAATGACAACCGTGAATGCAATAAATAACCGACTTTTTGAATTTTAGCCAATTCTTCAATATAATGACAGCTCAAATCAGCAAAATATTCCAAGTTGTCCATCGTCGGCTCGATTTTTCCTGTAATATTAACACTAGATTTTGGATTTGGAGGAGTCATTTGTATACCATCTAATATATCACCTACTTCTTTTTCAACCACCATTTTCCGCAACAACGTTTCATAGCTCAGCCCGTTTTGAATCATGGCAACTCCACCATCATCATTATTATTAGATGGTTGGGAATCCAATTCTAACGGACGTTCTTGGACGGTCCATTGTTCAATCCATACTCCTAATTCGGTTTTTGTGACTGAATACTGGTTACCCAAATTATCTTCCAAAATGCAAACCCCTTTTAGTCTTGATTGATCTTGTTTATTTATTAGATTAGTAACATCAGCATGACAGTTTTCTTCAATCGTTTGTTGAACAAGGCTAATATCACCTGCTTCAATTGCTTCCGCCAACGGCAATGCCCATTGTGATACGTCAATTCTAAATGCTTGCTTGTCGCCCAATGCGAAAACGCACAATTCTTGTTTATTGTTTAGTTCCAGTTTCATATCTACGTTGTCTACTAGTTTAATAGACTCCATAGTGGCTAAACTTAACTGTCCCTCTAGTTCACTATTGGTGCCAGTCCATTTAGTATCCAAACTCGTATCTTGTAAAAAGAAGTTAACTCGCCCGGTACTATAACTAACAATAAGTGCTGTTAAGCTACCGGTATCCATTGTTAGCATATCCACTGGTTCACCCTCGTATAGTGAATCTGGGAACGGATTGAATCCGAATGGGCCCTGTGGCTCAGGAAATGCTCTAATATCTGGACGTTTCAGAATATGCAAGTCATATAGAGAACCATCACTTGCTAGTTTTGATTCAATCATACTATTATTTAATTGTTTCCATAATGACGACGCCCATGTCAGCTGTTGCTTATAGTGCCTTTTAACTTCAGTTCGTGCATCCTTATTTTTTCGGTATTCATATTCTTGGGTCACCGAATTGTCGAAAATATCCTCAACTTCTTCCTTGCTTAATACAAATTGATTTGGGAGCCATGGACACAACCCAAAAATGTCACCTTCACTTGTAATTGCATAGAGCGTCATTTTACCATGTGGTTCACCAGAACTGCCTAGTGTGAATGAAACCACGTCTTCCATTTCATCATAATCCACCCCAAAGTTGTGGTCATTAGTGTTACCATTATTGAAAGAATATTCGTATTCTGGTTGCTCATAGCTCATTGAGAGATCATATGCCCTTAATACCCCATCATCAGTCAAAATCATCAAATTTGAATCATATCTAGCAATAGGATTCCATGCAACTTTTAAAATCTTTTGATTTTGAACCAACCCAACTGGTCTACATTTTATCTTTAAAATTCGGTCTGGACCGGAAAGAGCACCAGACTGAGGCAAAACACAAGCAGCTACTTGATCGTCACCAACGATTGCCATCAAAGTCCCTGAATCGTTTATAATTAAACTGTTTATACCAAAATCAGTAATTGCTGTATTCAAGTTTTTATATCCATTTTTGCCTTCTTGTGATGTATCTACACATCGAATCGTGTTGCCGACTGCAACAAACAGTTCATTATTACGCGTACATAGTTGACTTCTTTTAACCCCAAAAGTTTCCTTTCCGGCTTTTTTTTTATAACTAGTATCTTCCTCTACTGTTTTAAAAATTTCATGGCCCAACAGGTGTTTCGAGAATCCATGAGCTTCTGACATTATCGATAAACAAAATCTTAAAATGGTGGGTTATTGTAGTATGGCTAAGAGTTGTTGGAAGGGTTTTGGGAGAATTTTTTTTAATATTTTTTCCCTTTTGCTTTTTTATTTTTTTATTTTTGTATTTTTTTTATATTTCGCGTGGTGGTGCCAGATATATGCCGAATTCGTGCATTACGCAATTGTACCCGCGTAAATAAAGACAGAGTTTATTTGGTCATAAAACATCATCATTCATTAAATTAGAGTTATTATACAATTTATAAATTTGGAATTACAAAATACCAATGGCCCGCGGCGACCAATTAGGTACCAGTTGCCAACCATCGGAGTTGGAAGAAAATGAGTTTGTCTGTCTCACTTTGTGCGGCTCGATTCCCGATATACCATTCATGTCATTTTCAACATCTTCTATCTTTCTTTTTCTAGAGGCAGGGGCATTGAACAAAGTTTCCATCTCATCTGCAAATTTATTATACTTTTCATTATAATTGATCATTTTTAATAATTTCGCATTCCAGGGCCGAGGCTTTTCAACAACCAATTCTGCAAACTGTTCATTATTTAGCCATGGCTTTTGTTTAGGTCGTATAGTGGAAAAAAACTCCAACCATACTAATATCGAATCCACTGGAACTATTTCTTGATCTTTAAGACTTGGAATGTTATCTTTTTGTGAATTTAACCATTCTAATCCGTATATTGCTAGCTTTTCCACAAACCCATCCTTATTCAAAGCTTCTAATAATGGAGATAGAAGCTTAATGTGTGATTGAACTTTTTTCATTTCGTTAGGTATCATAACATTTTCTTTGTACATGACATCCATTAATAGTTCCTCATCATCGTCTCTATATGATTCAAATGATTTTATTAATTCCCAAAACTTCATCCCTTCTGGGCTTGTGTCACCAAGTTTATAAGTTTTGAATAAATCACCTCTTCTTGATCTTCTCCATTCCCTGAAACATTCTTTAATGTCTTTTCTTTTTTCCTCATCTTCAATCTCTACGGTTTCTTCATACGTATTCAGACTCCAGTATTCATTCCACAACCAATTCAATGCCTTTTCAGCCGATTCTCGTAGCAATTCTAACGAGGGTAAATGTTCATGAGTTGCGATATGTCTTAGTTCAACAAAAAAAGTTGGAAAATTATTCTGCTGTGCTAGTGTAGTTAACTTAATATTCTTTTCACCCCGCTGATGAGAATCCAACTGTCCATTAACAAATCTCACCAATGCCATTGAGTATGCACATCTTGATGTATAACTATCACTATGTAAACCATCATTAATAATTGCAGACATTAGTAAACTTGTTGCTTCAACTGATGGTGGAAGTTTTCCTCGAGATTCCAATACTTTCACACGACTCAATGCTTGCAACTTATCATCATTGTAAAATAGCTCCTTAATTTCTTGTAGCTCTGATTCTGTACTCCATGGCACAACTTTTGGAACTCTCATCGTAATACTGATAATAATTGGCGTGTGAAATTTTTTTTTTTTTTTTTTTTGAGTAAATTTTTTGATGGGCAACCTTTTTTATTTTTTTTTCTATAATTTTGAACGTGAGTGCGTATATATATAGAGATTTAAATATGGCTCGCGCGCGACACGACTTGCATGCATGCCATGACAGCGAGTGAAATCTTGAATCATTACCACTATATGACTTATAATACTACACAACGTTTCCTTATAAATAAACTCACCACTTTTTTGATTATTACCTATATAATGCCATCAGGATTGGAACATGATAAACTTGAACATGCCAAAAAGGCAAATAAACCGGGACGAAGGCATTCAGCATGCATGGTCCATAATATTTTAAATATTGATTTTGAACAGCAGTCTGAGCATCCTCAAGAAACTGAATCTGCCCCACCTGAACTGCAAGAGTTTGGGTTTAATTCCCCATCAAAGGATTCTTTAAGTGAAATGGTGATGAGTGTAAGAGATTTGTCCAAAAATCTGAGTAATTTGTCAATGAAAGTTCATTTACAGAATGTTCTGGTTATATCGAAAATTCATGATAAAACCTTGATTAAATTGACGCGGGATCTGGCGGAGTATATGCTATCGTTGGATTCCCATGATTTCACTTTATATATTCAAGATATTTTTGAAGACCTTGAAGAATTTGGTTATGAAAAATTGACTCATATTGTTAATAAATCAAGATTGGCATTTTGGAACGCGGATTTATGCCAAAGAAATCCAAACATGTTTGATTTGGTAATTACACTAGGAGGGGATGGGACGGTATTATATACCAGTTGGCTATTTCAAAATGTTGTACCACCAGTGCTATGTTTTAGCCTTGGAAGTTTAGGATTTATGACAGAGTATGATTATTGTGATCTCGAGAAAGTTATTCCTGATATTATCGCAAATGGATTGAGATGTTCGCTAAGAATGAGATTTGAGTGTACCATAATGAAGACCAAAACAATTATCAGTAAAGAAGGTCAGAGTTTATCCAATGAGATTAGAGCGGCTGAAAACGACGGGTTCGAAAATTCCCACGAAGAAGGGGAATCATTTTGTATTTTGAACGACGTTGTTGTTGATCGGGGTCCAAACCCAACAATTACAACTACAGAATTATTTGGAGGACATCATTTTTTGACAGGAATTGAAGCGGACGGGGTGGTAATCTCAACACCTAGTGGGTCAACTGCGTATTCATTATCAGCAGGGGGTTCATTAGTCCATCCAAATATTCCTGGGATGTTAATCTCCCCCATTTGTCCACATACATTATCATTTCGACCTTTGGTTCTACCTGACTCAATGCTTATTCGAATTGGCGTTCCGTATGATGCTAGAAGCTCCGCATGGTGTAGTTTTGATGGTAAAAGTCGTGTCGAATTAAAGCGTGGCGATTTTTTGACTATAACCGCGTCTCGATACCCATTCCCCATGGTACAAGACGGTAATAGCGATATCACATGGTTTAGCCGATTATCCAAAACTCTAAATTGGAATGAACGTAAACGACAAAAAGCTTTTACACAATAATTGAATACTATTTTGATAGTTGGTTATTATTATTACTCGTGCGGCGTATTCAAGGACGTAAATAGGTAAAGCTCCCAAATAAATTAATTTTCATACCACGACTCTTTTTTTTATATAAAAGTTATTTTTCCCACCAATAAAAAAAAAAAAAAAAGTTAATATCAATACATCGACATGAGTGAGATCACGGAATTGCTGGGTGCTGTAAGACAGCGCTTCGAATCAATTGAAAATCCATTGGATAAACAATCCGGTTACAAAGAAAAAGATGAAGAAGTATCAAAAGAATATCTGACAGAAAAATATTTAACCCCTTCAACACAGTTTTCTACAGAATGGTTAAATCGGTTACAAGAGTAGGTATATTTTTATGGTAAAACGATGCTAACAATTATAGGTTACCGCCAATTGATAAACTTCAGTTCAGTAAAGAATTATTTTCAATCCCCCAATCTGAATCAAGAACTGGTACACGATTTAAACGTTCTGGATTAGAAGGTAAAACAGTCGGGTATGAAGAATTTTCTTTACCAGGTAGAGGTGACGCCAATGCTAAAAATTCATTATCGATGAATCGACAAATGGGGTCAAAATTGGATTTTGTGCGTGGTCGAGCAGGGTTCATGCCTTTTGCACCTGGTGGGTTGGATGTTCAAGAATCCGAAGATAAGTATCAACTACACCGTGATAATCAAGGAATCTATGATATTCCTCCTGGCCTTACAAGAGGGTTACAATCTGATCTAGCAATCACAAATGAACAAGTAAAGGAACTAAATGAAGATGATGAGGAAATAGAGGAAGAAGAGGAAGAGGAAGATGATGAGGAGAACATCTTGACCAATTTGGGCCAATCAGCAGATACTGACTCCGACTTGGCAGTAATTGATAATTTATTACCTGCCGAGATTTCATTTGGTCGAACCAAAACAGGAATGCTTGAAAAAGCTGCAAAGGCCAAAGACTGGGCGCATATTGTTGATATTAATAAAAAGATGGATAATTTTAACGAATTGGTTCCAACACCGGCACGTGAATTTCCATTTGAGTTAGATGTTTTCCAGAAAGAAGCGGTATATCATTTGGAACAAGGTGATTCTGTTTTCGTTGCGGCACATACTTCAGCAGGTAAAACTGTAGTTGCGGAGTATGCTATTTCAATGGCGGAACGAAACATGACCAAGGTAATTTATACTTCACCTATTAAAGCATTGAGTAATCAAAAATATCGGGATTTCCGAAATGAATATGATGATGTCGGTATCTTGACTGGTGATGTTCAAATCAATCCCGAAGCGTCATGTTTAATTATGACCACTGAAATCTTGCGATCCATGTTATATAGAGGAGCTGATCTGATTCGAGATGTAGAATTCGTTATCTTTGATGAAGTCCATTATGTTAATGATCAAGATCGTGGGGTCGTGTGGGAAGAAGTTATTATCATGCTACCAGACCACATTAAGTTCATTTTGTTATCTGCTACAGTTCCAAATACCTTTGAATTCGCTAATTGGGTCGGTAGAACTAAACAAAAGGATATTTATGTCATTAGTACGCCAAAACGGCCAGTTCCGTTAGTGTTCAACTTGTGGGCTAAAAACAATTTGGTTGAAATTGTCGATTCTAACCGGAAATATTTGGAGACTGGCTATAAAAAAGTTGAAGATATCTTGAACCCAAAGAGCGATGGCCCACCGGCTGGTGCGAATAATAACGGTAGAGGAGGAAGAGGGGGAACACAAGGTGGTGGCCAACGAGGTGGTTCAAATAATAGAGGTGCACCAAGAGGTAGAGGTGGAAGTTTATACAAACCACAAAATTTGGGTAGAGGAGGTGGTAGTGCTGGCGGCGGCGGTGGTAGAAACTTTAATGCCAATATGCCAAATAAAAGCATGATTACGCAATTATGTCAGTACCTGCACAAAAAACAATTATTACCAGTAGTCATGTTTGTCTTTTCCAAAAAACGATGTGAAGACTATGCTATGATGTTGACTGGAATCGACTATTGTAACAATAAGGAAAAATCTGAAATTCGCGCATTTATTGACAAGGCGGTAGCACGATTGAAACAAGAAGACCGAGAATTACCCCAAATCTTACGAGTTCGTGATTTATTGTCTAGGGGCATTGGCATTCATCATAGTGGGTTGTTACCGATTGTTAAAGAAGTAATTGAAATTTTATTCGCACGAACGCTAGTGAAGGTATTATTCGCTACAGAAACTTTTGCCATGGGGTTGAATTTACCGACTAGAACAGTTGTTTTTGCAAGTACTAGAAAACATGATGGGAAAAGTTTTAGAAATTTGATGCCTGGTGAATTTACTCAAATGGCTGGCCGAGCAGGTAGACGAGGGTTAGATGACACTGGTACGGTTATTATGTTGGTACCAGGACCTGATATGCCAACTCAGGGATCTTTAAAAGAAATGATGCTGGGAAGTCCTACTAAATTGCAATCTCAATTTAGACTGACTTACAATATGATTTTAAACTTATTAAGAATTGAAGCATTAAAGGTTGAAGAAATGATTAAACGATCCTTTAGTGAAAATGCCACTCAAGTCTTATTACCGGAGCATGAAAAGAATGTTAAAGATAACCAAGCGGCGTTGGAAAAAATGGCAAGAGATAGCTGTGAAATTTGTGACAAAGATATTGATATTACGCACGAAAAGATTGTGAAATATCAAGAATTGAACTTGGAATTATTAAAATTGTTATCCAAGAATCCAGTTGGTACCAAAATTTTATCAGCAGGCCGAATCATTGTTTTCCAAGCCCCTGATCAACCTCGAGGAGTTGGTATTATTAGTCGATTAATTCCTAGTAAAAATCAAGTCCAAGTATTGGTAGCATCTAAATATGAACCAAACAACCGAGAGAGATTACCATTTTTCTTGTGTAGGATCAATGGATTCGCTAAACAACATTTCGTTCCTTTTCAACGATCTGTGGGGTTCAGCACCAAAACATTTGAATTTGAAGATATTCAATTAGTTACATCTATGATTGCGAATCATCGGGTCTCTGAAATTATGAGAGGTGATCGGAACGTTATCAAAGCATGCCAAGAACAAATTAACTTTATCATGAAATTCCAACATAAATGGAATGAATGCAACTTGTCAAAGATTAAAAATGTAATTATTCAAAACATTTTAAAAGAACGAGAAGAATGTATGGAAGTTATTCGACAGGCGCAATGTATTAAATGTCCTACTTTTGAAAAAACATTCAAACAAGTTCATGAAGCTTACTTGGTTAGCCAGAAGATCGCTGCCCTGAAAAATTTGATCAGTGATCAAAATTTGGAACTGTTACCAGACTATGAACAACGGGTTGATGTTTTGAAAGAATTGGAATATATTGATGAACAATCTAATGTTTTGTTGAAGGGTAGAGTGGCATGTGAAGTTACTACAGGGTTTGAACTAATTATCACTGAACTTGTTTTGGATAATTTCTTGGGAGAATATGAACCAGAAGAGATTGTTGCGCTGTTATCATGTTTTGTCTTTGAAGGTAATACTAAAATCGATGCTGAAACTGTTACACCACATTTGGATCAAGGTAAAGAACGAATTAAGAAATTGGCCGCTAAGGTTAATGAAGTGAGTGAACAACATCAAGTTTTAATGACTCAAGAAGAGAGTGATTTCACAGAATCTAAACGATTTGGCTTGATGGAAGCTGTTTACGAATGGGCTAGAGGAATGACATTTAACAACATTACTGAATTAACTGATGTTGCTGAAGGTACTATTGTACGAGTTATAAGTCGGTTGGATGAAGTCTGCAGACAAGTGATGGCAGCAGCAAGAATTATCGGGGATACTCAATTGTACGAAAAAATGACCCAAGCTCAAGAAAAGATTAAACGAGATATTGTATTTTGTGCTTCTCTATATTTGTAATGTTTTTTTTTTTTTAGTTTGGAAATAATAATTTATTTGCTTGATCAATAATTAATCGTTCTGAATCTGATTTGGCAGTAGAAATATCAAAGGGCTCCAACCCCATTGCTTGTAGACCCAATTTGTTGGTAACATCTCTTTCAGTAGCAACACCAATAAACCCAGATTCACCAGGTCCCTCGGCATTAGGGAAATCGGGCCCAGGGCTTTTGTTAATAAATGCTTCTCGCTGTGTTTTTAAATATTCAGCATTAGTTGGACATAATGGAGCGGCTGGGACGTATAAAACTGACGAATCGCCTTTACCGCGGTGATGACTCTCGACGGCATGGATCGAATCACAATGCCATGCAATCATATCCCCTGGATACATTTTTGGAATTGAAACCATTGTATCATCAAGCTTTAAATGTGGGTGAGTATCAACATTCAATTCTTGACCGCCGCCTGGGGTCGAATTAGGGAAACATGATGTGGCACCAGTAAATTCCCATGGTACATTCAAATTACCATCATTTGGATCATAATCGGCACCAAACTTGTTCAACGCAGACTGAGGTGCAAAGAAAGGCCGTAACATCATATAGCAAGTGGCCAGTTTTAGCATAGGATTGACTTGCAAAGTACCTTCATTGGGTCCAGTTTCACTCATTGAAATCCACCCTTGGAACATCCGGAACATTGAACATTGACCCTGACCATTATGCAAATCAGCATTAGCATTCAAACGATGATGGTAATCAAATGAATCATATTCTTGCCATTTATTGTTAAAAATTGATTCATAAACTTTGAAATATTCTGCGTCTTCCCAACGCTCAACCCCACCGCCATCAACATGTGGTCCTAATTTGAATTTACTATCGCCAGGCGGTCGGATTCTTAACCTATCAGCGTAGCTAACTGGATGCCGAACAGATATAGGTTGTGGAGTTGGACTACTAGAATGCCATAAAGAATTTAATGCCAATTGGCTTTTTAAACTATTTGGATGTGTTCGAGCCGCCACTTGTGCTTTAGTCCAGTACAATTCATATACAGTAGGCTTATCTGCCGGGAATCCATGAGCACCTGGGTTTTTGGAAATATAATCTTCAGTGTCGTATTTGAATTGACGTGCTTGATCTCGTGGAATAACATTTCGAATGATGACTGTGCCTCGATTTCGAATTTCTTGTTCTAATTCCTGTGGGAAATACACTTTACCATCTTTTTCAGTCAAATCTTTCAACTCCACATCTGGGATAACTTTGTTACCTAATTTTTGAATTTTGGACACTTCTTGTTGTACAGCCGGAAGTAATGAGTCCCATGATTTTTTGATTAAATCTTCTCGGCTATTTAAAATTCGCTTTTGAACGTCGACAAAAATCTGCTCTTTCAGAGGCCCAACGGTTTCACCACGTAATGAGGCAAAAACCGCTGAGATGTCTTGAGCAGTAGTAGCGTCTGTCGATGCAAACCTAGTTGTTGCAAATCGGAATTGTTTGATTGAAAGTCGTCTGGTTGATCGAAGCATTGTTGATTAAATCCATTCTAAATTTTTTTCGGGGGGAGCGATTTCATTTCATTTATATACTGATGCGTTTGAATGTGCTTCAAACAGTTTCATTCATTTGGTTCAAATTAATTATCCAATGAATGTTTCATTATTACTCTTTGCTAGTACTAAGAGCGCCCCTAGGAGCTCGCACTTGAATTTTTCTATAATTCCAGTTTTGCGGGGTATATATATTGTATGTTGATCTCTTCTTTGGGAAATCATCCTCGTATAATAGCTACCTAAACCGGACATAAAACCCCATAAATCTCAAATCAGCAGCGTTAAGTTCTTGCGCGAGACTCCGAATATTTTACTGCTAATCCGATCGTTATAACTTACAGCTATGTGGTGTTGGAGACAGAGCTTTCAAAAACACTCCTTCATTTAAGATATTATACAGTTACATGTATTGCTTGAAAAAAAAAATTAAAAAAAAAAAATTTGGATAGCTTGGCACACATTATCTCATCATCAGGTTTTGTCCTTGAAAGGTTCAAACGGCTCCAAATCCATTGTGACGATATCATTTTCAGTCCCAACGTCAACGAGTCCTGCATCACCTAGGCCATTGGCATTAAGACAAATCTGGCGATGGCGATTATGGTAAATATTCCAATTCTTTAGCGAATATTAAGCATTGTTTACAGGTAATGGCGCAAGTTGAATATATAGCTCTGAGGAATTACCGCTCGATGTTTGCACAACTGATACCCGACTGCAAAGCCACCAATTTTTTGGAAGTCATCAGATCGACTGCGGATGAGCGCCCAATTTTAAAAACCAGAGATAAAGTTTGATTCAATTTCTTCAATGCCGCCTGTCTGGGTAAAAAACAAAAACAAAAACAAAAAAACGGCTTGATTAGCATTAGATAACAGATAGCCTATCTCAACCTTGGGTTAAACTTGTAAAGTACATCCTTTCGAGATCTTGCATAGCTTGCTCATCTCAATCCACCCCTGAAACATTCTGAACTTTATACATTGGCTTTTATCATCGATTGTAAATCAGATTTAACGCCAATAGAAGCTTTTTAGATAGCGGATCATAATTTCCCCAATTACTGGTAAAAAACGCTTTTTAATAAGCTTTTCCACTTCCTTAAGACCCAACATTAAATTGTTAAAAACTGGCGGAGACACTCAATCGATTGTAATAGCCCACAAGGGTAATGGAACCCCGAGTTACTACTAGTACGCCGTAAACTAGCCATTGCCAAACTGTGCTTGCAAATAATTTCTCACAAAATCAGTTGAAGGTTTGCCCAATATATTTCATACATTGTACTTTATTTACTGGAAGTCTTCTCACTGGGGTTTTGGATCTATAGTTTTTTTTCCCAATCGCGCTTAAATTGTTGTGCCTTGGTCTCTATAAATGACTTTTACAGCTACCATAGAGCCTCAATCATGAATTGCTTTCCCGTATTTTGGCCTTTTTGCAACTTGTTTACTAGCAACAGGTAAATATTATCAGCCTGATCCAGGCATCTTATAGCTCTTCATTATTGCTTACCAACCGTTTATTGGAAACAAGTGGTGTTTGAATGATGGCAGCGCTATCGATACGTTTATTTACATTTGGTGCAGGTCGTTTGACAGTTTTTGAAGTCAATCTATAGTAATGAACTATTAATATAGATAGTACTATTTAATTATAATTACTAAGTTCTCGCGGCACGATGATATTTAGTATTGTCCGCATCTCAACCTATTCAAAAAACCTACACTTGTGCCGCAGATTCGAAATATATGATTTCAACTGATAGTACACCTTGGTAGTAACATGCTCCGGTGTACAGTAGATTGAAATTTTTAACTAATTTTTTGGAGAACCTTTCGCTCGGTTTACCTTGAAAATTTCCCCAGATAGACTACAGTGTTTCTTTGTGGCGGGGGTTTCTTAACAACGGCCTGAAACCCCAAGTGGGAGGGAGGGGATTCTTGGCCTCATAGAGTTCTTTGGAAATTATAATATGTGCTGCACGCGCTTAGCAAGGCTGATGAATTTTTGTTACTAGTTTGGGAATTAATCTTACGGCATTCTTTCCGGTTTAGGATATAATCTATTTAGGACGGTTTTATCCCGCATAAAATACCGTTTATTGAAAAGTCTAATTTTTGCCGCAATGAATTTCAAGCGTTATAGAACTCTTACTCCAGTTTTCAAGTTATTATTAATTTTTTTTTTTTTTTTTTGTCGGGGATAACAAATAATTCGCTATTACTCATCCTGATGAAGAACACATTCTACAAAAATTAAATTTCATATAGAATTTTGGTTTCCTGATTTGACTTTTTAACCTCGTTGAACGTTAGGCCATCTTGCATTATCACAAAAACCTGATCGCTTATATACATACTGATAGTCATGTTTGTGTTCCCGGCTAATGATAAAGCTTATCGACAACGTAAAAAAGCTTTCAAAGCATGTGAGCAATGTAAACGTGGACGAAGACGATGCCTGCCCTCTGAACTAGATGATAGGTGCAAAGCATGTGTCGAACATAACTTGAAATGTAGTTTGGTAGTCTATACAGCAGCGACAACTACGCCCGCGCCTAAAGAGGTTCGTACTAGTGATTTATATCGTGGTCCTCAAGATGAAGCATCGACAACAAGGTTTATTAGTAGGATGGACCCATCTAGTGAATTGATAATGGTTGGTAGTAATCCAGATCGTGATAAAGTTGGAGTATGGGTGTCTAAAACATCTGGGCCAAAAGTTGATCATCGAATGGCTGCAAAGAGAAAAAACATTCATGTGCCACAGACATTGGATAAACATTTACTAGGACATTTAAATGCTATGCATGCATTTGAATTTCCACCTAAAGAAGACCGGGATGGGCTAATCCAGCTATATTTCGAATATATTCATCCAATGCTACCTATTATTAACAAACCGTGTTTTTTAAAATGGTACGAAGAGGAGGAGTATAATGCACCAATGTTACATGCAATGTTGATGGCAGCTGCTCGACATGCAAAAGCGGCGCCGTTTTTGAAAAATACTGACGCAAGAAGCTTTTCAGTAGATTCTTATAGAAAGGTAAAGGCACTATTGTATGCACAGATTGAAACGGGGTCAATGAATTTGTCCAGGATTCATGCGTTGGCTAGTTTACATACAGAAGGTCCAGACGGATTCAACGAAAGTGCATATAACTTGACATGCGCATTTCATCACGCTTACTCTATTGGTATTCATCTCCGAAGAAGTGGAAGTGATGATCACCCGACTGGGGCGGGGACAGACCTATGGTGGAGTATTTGGTGCTTGGATAAGATGTCTACTTGTATTATGGGGGGGCCAATTAAATCTTACCCTAATGATGTCGCGTTGAACATAAATGAATGCCCTCCATCAGAGCCTGAAAGTAGGAGATTAGCAGATGTTTGTTCATTGCTGGATGAAATTATTGAATTATACCGGCCTAATGGTGATCAGGCAATTCCGGCTAGCGTAAGTTTAATTATGGTTCCTGATGATGGTAGTCCGTTTACTGCGTTGGTAAGGCTCATCCATATCATGTCGCTGTTATTATGTTACAAGCGAAATGCCACTGATGATATGGCAACAATGTTATTAAACAATTGCATTGAGATTTATAATATAGCTGAGAAATATCCGGGGATAGTACCTTTGCCTGTGGTTCCGTACAGTGTTTCGGTGACCCTAACAGTTTTATTAAGATTTTTCCAGGTACCAACAGCAAGAGAAGTATGGCCCAGAGCCTGTGCTATTCTAGACAAACTAGCAGAAAATTGGTGGGCAGCAGAAGCAATGTCATCAATGGGTAGCAGTGTTTTTGAAAAGTTGGAGCAAGAGAAGCCAATTACCCAAACTCAAGAACCTCAAACGGATACTAGCAATGTTGGTAACTTTGACCAACAATTGAGTGACTTGTTTTTTGACGGGAATGAAAGTTTTGCAGGACAGACATCGATGTTTGGTGAGTTTAACCCTGAAGTGGTGGACTTTTGGTTCCCTATGGGTGTATCTTCCGAACCAAATGTTGGTTTATAGTATTACTATAATTTCAGTTTAATTATTTATGTTGGTTGATGATCCTCTGTTGGAGGTTTTTGGTCGCTATTTATTTTTCTTTTCAATTTTGAAGGCATTTTTAACCGCATCATATTTGTGTTTTATATAATATTTTTTACAATCAATTTGATTGAAATTTGCAGGGTTTGGTGTAGAGAAAAAAAAAAAAAAATACTAAAAAATAATTGGGATTTTCATGCCCCCCCCCCTCCCCCGCATTCATGCCTTTTATTAGTATGGATTTTTTTTGTGTTGAAACCTACAGGCTTGCTAATCAATGGGGTATTTCCAAGAAGCTGGACCTAGATGTATCGTATTGGGAATATTCCAAAGATTAAAAGTTCCTACCTATCAATCGTGTATATTATTATATTAGATATATGGTGTGCAGTGCCAATACTCCACTAATACTCCAGATGACAAGTTGCGAGAGGTATATTTTAGATCTTAAGAGAGGAAAAAAAGACGGCTTTCAATAAAAATAAATCTTTAGCTAATTTCTAAATAATCTACCAACAAAAGCAAAACGCTACCGAGGATTAATTTCCTATTTTAATTTGCTAAATCGGAAAAAGCCCTCAAGCATGCCTAATACTATTGCCATACAATAAATAGAGTCAGCGAAGCAGAGACAGCAATAAAGTTAAATTTCAGAGGATAGTCAGGTTATACAGACTCACAACTAAAAATAACGAAGCAAAAAATTAAAATAAGTAGTCAGGTCACCGAAACAAACAAAATAAATGCCAATAATACCTTGGAGAAAAAAACAACAAGGAATAAGTCCAGAAATCTGGCTACCAAAACAAAACAAAAAATCCTCGGCCAAAATAGAATATATTGATTTTAGTAATATGATGTCTAACTGATTATTATACATAAAAAATGTTATAATAATAAATAGCTGATAAATGGTAATAATAATAGGTGCGACACTTGAAGATTACCAGCACCATTATCTTCAACACCACTAGCGCTGCTACTTGAAGTGGAGGAATCCGTAGAGGTCGCTGATCCTGCGGCTGAAGAGGAAGCCGCACTGGTGGTAGCACTAACCTTAGCAGCACCACCACTATTGTTAGTTTTAGTTGATGGTTCAAAATTTTTAAAATCGGTAGTACTAGTAATACACCCCTTTTTAACTTTTTCGGTCCCCTCAATCATCCCTATTAACCATTCCAATGCCGGGATTGTCCCTGTCTGTTCACCACTAATGTGAGTTTTACCGGGCATTTTAAAATACAAGATATTTGCGTTGTTGTTACAATATTCATCAATGGTCTGATCGACCATTTTGATTGGAGCAATTTCGTCATCGATAGCTTCATAAACGTACATTGGTGCTTTAGGAGCTTTATTCTGCCCCATTGTAAGGTTTTGCATCACCTGTTGAATATCTTTTTGATACAATACTTTTTCACCATCTTTAAAATAACTAAAAATATCTTGACCGAAAAATTGCACCAAGTCTTGGGCCACACATTGGTTCTGAGCTTTCATGAACATACTACTATTAGTAGGAAACAGCCCATTTTTGATCATATTGTCAACGGCTGGATATTCACTAGCCAACCCAATCAACCCAGCAGGAATAAAACCAGATGGCGTCTTTTTATTAGCATTGATAGCGACATTTGTAATGTTGGTGATAAACCCACCAACAGCCACACCCGCGATATCCAATTCTGGCGCGTATTCTGGTTGTAATTCTGCAGCCCACCCACTGGCAAGACTACCACCAGAATACCCGAGCATCCCATATTTGCTATCGTTCAAGTTCAAATCTTTGAAACTTTGCACTGCTCGAATTGAATCCAATACAGCATGTCCAGCAAGCCTACCAGCAGTGAATGAAGATTCAGGTCCTTCATAATCTGGAGATACCAAAATGTACCCTTGGTCTAAAATACCTTGGGCCATTTTGTCAGCATCGGTGTTGATCATGGCATAACTTGGAGCACATGGGGCCCATGATGAATCTTCGGCATATTGATAGGAGATGAAATTCTTTTTGGCGTTTTTTGGGACAACCACGGTGGTGAGGGTGTAAGTGGCATTGTTTAACGAGTTTGTGGTTCTGTACATGATTTGATAAGCCTGAGAATAATTCTCAAAAGTTAGATTGGTAGGCACTTTACGAGATTTTAAAATCTCACCAGCTTTTTTGGAGGCATAATTTTTAGGAGGGTCGTAAAAGTTATCTGTTAGAGGATTGGCGGCCTCGATGGCAGCTGTATTGTTTGTTGACGAAGATGATGATGAGGATGATGATGATGATGGTGAGGATGATGAGGATGATGATGATGATGATGCTGCTGATGCAAGGGCAAAAGACGTTGCCAAAATGAGCCTGGTAAGGATAAACTTCATGATGTTTTGAGTTACTGGGGACAATTGAGCAATTCACGTAGACCAAAAAAAAAAAGCGAAAGAAAGGGGGGATGATAATGTTTATAAAAAGTTTTCAGTTTGTGTCAAAAGCGTTCTGGTGAAAGTAGGTAGGGTTGGATTATATTGAAGTTTTATAGCTATAAATTTTAATAGGCCTTTGTTTATCTATATATTTTGAATACAATTTTGACAGGTGCCAGCAATCGGCGATTACCATGAATCGAAAAAATATGAACATGCGTTTTTCGCTAGGCTCACAGGTATTGCGCTTCACCTGAGGCTGGCAAATAGCTTTTTACTTGGTGTGTAGCCAAGATTAACCTTTCAATTAAAGATAAAGTGCCTCCTCCTAAAAATTCAAAACCCAACGGATTTAAATAGACCTAGAAAAAAAAAAAAAAAAATCGTGCACAGTTTTATATTTCCGCCACTTCCGGGGGGTACACACATGCAGTTGGGACTTTTTGGCGCCGCATCCTTTGCGGTAAGTACAAAGCAAATGACTTGGGGTTTGTTTACTTTATTAATCAACGCTATATAATAAACAAAATAATATCACAACGTCGAACATTCTCTAGAAGTTTATGCTGTAAGTTATAAACAAGTTCAGTTATTGAACTCAACTGTTAACTGTGCCCAAAATTATTCACTTCATTAAGGCAAAAAAAGCTTTGATATTTTCGGTTTTGTAGTATATCAGTATAACAATGAAAACTTTGCGTTTAAGATCTTAAAAAAAAAAAAAAAGATGCTAATTGCTGGTCAATCAAGCATTGAATTCTTCACATTATTAATACTATTTATTGGAACTTTTCATTCTTATTCTTAGAAATAAACAAAATATCTATTATTATATTATCTGTCCTAATTAAATTAGTTAAAGAAGAAGAAATATTTTCCTCTATAATGAAAAGTTTTCTCTTCAAAACTTATTCTTGACCTTCCGACTTTTTGGACGATTTCCAGATCTTGTGACTAATTTAGAATACACCATGTTTAGTGATAACAGGGAGAGTAGATGGTTGTTTGTGTGTTTGAGATGTGGATTCCACAAAAGGCTTGGATCCTGCTTGGTCTGGCTCAGTTAATGAAGCATTCGATGGATTATTTTCAGGATGATGATGGATTATTTGCAGATGATGAAATGGATATTTCAAATTCAGGATGAGACTCAGTGTCAGATTCATCTGATGAGATGTATTCTGGTAGATTTTTGAGGGTTAGGCGTGTACTTCGGCGAGGTAATGAAGAGGACGTGGATGGTTCTACATTATGTGTTTCATTTTCTTGAGGAGCATTAGTGAATTCCTTATCAATTTGTTGAGCTAGTATATCACTTGATATGTGCGAAATATCTGGGTCTGGCGCATCTGTGATACGAGCATCTTGTTTCTGATTATCAGAAGAGACATTATTTGAGCCATGATCATCTCCATGGGCATTACAGTTGATGTTTGTATCTGCTGAAGATTCTACTGGCAATTCAGGGTAGTCAATCATGATGGGATGGTCTTCAGCCATTACTGGGTTTACAAATGACTTGTTCTTCTGCCATGACATTTGCAAGTGCGTGACCAATCCATGCACATAGTAGGGTCAATATCACGTTCGATGACACATTCGGTGTCAGGTTCAATGTCAGATTCATTATCGGAAGCAACATTAGTTAAATTGTTGTCCAAAGATTGTTCTGAATTATTTGATCCTAGTGTCTGAGGTTTCTCGAATTGGTGATCAAATGGGAATCCAGACGTTGTGCTTAAGCCATTAGATGAAGTTACAGATTTTACAGAGTTATAACCTACGTCTACAGATGATTCAGAGTGATAGTCGGTGGTAAAGTCGTTAAAATTTTCGCTTGAGTGATAGTGATGATCTGATCCTAATAATTGAGTTAGCAAAGTTTATTTGGTTTGTTCTAGAGGAGATGATGATTTCATTAAGGAAATAACAAAAGCCTCTCCATTCCAGTTGGAAGACCGAATTAAAAAAAAAAATTGGTCTCATCAAAAGTTGCGTTATGAATAGTAACAATTCCATCCTCAGTTAAAATGTCCCCAGTCTTTTCAATTTGGCCCATTCCAATTGAACATGCCAGTGATGCTGGACACACCACCCTTATGTTGGCGAGGCTGACGGACATAAGCTCTGCAGCCAAAAAACTTTTAAGGTCACCAACATTAGGAGTGGTATTATCCCATAGGGCTTGTGGAATCTTTCCTGTAGCGGAGTGTGTAACATTGTTGATAATCCATGAGCTGTATTTGATTGAAAATTCCCAAATGTTCGGTGGTAGTTGGGCCTGTAATATAGCACCAACCATTTTTTGTTCAATCAAAGTTCGATTCAGCCGTTCAGTTCTGCCATTTTGCTGTGGGATATAAGGTGGTGAAAAATAGTGAATAATATGATGTCGATATAGATAGTCGTTTAATAATTGATGAATGAACCCACCTCCATTGTCAGAAAATAATGCTTTTACTTTATATCCTGCCTTTTTGTGGCCTTGTTGTGCTCTACCGATAAAATCTGCAATAACTTCACCGGTGTCGAAGTAAATGGACTTGAGTGAGTGTGAGTGTGAGTGAGAAACCATTTATTTTATCCAGGTCCGCTAATAAGTAGCAAAGAGACCTGCTGAATTTGCAATATACATAAAGCTGTTCTAATTATACTAAATGGACTTCATGATATCGCGTGAAGTCCGTCTAAAATAGTGATGATATAATTTATAACCATGAGCGTGTGATGGTATGTTGAATTCGCAAAGATCAGAGTGTAATAATTCTAGTGCTGAGGCTTTTGTGATATAGGGTCGAGATCGAAAAGGTTGTTTATGAGCCAGTTTGAAAATTTCACATTTCCCTAAGTTAGTGTACTTCTTACCTAAGTCCATCCCAGTCACTAGATTATTGCTGTACATTAGTTTTAAGGTGTCTACGTTTGTATGCAAGAATCTATCATGCCAGTGTAACAATGTGTCTGTTTTTAACTCCATTAACTCGGTAGGCTTTTTCAGAGGATTGGCTTCACAATGGGTTGCACTGACAAGTCAAGCTTAGTTTCAACATTTGGAGCAATCCAATGACTATCTTCATTTCTAATGGCAATAATTAAAATATCTGTTGAATCATATGGCTTGAGATAGACATATTTTTGAGTAAATTCTACTGTGCCCAATTAGTTAACAAGGTCATTTAAAAAGCTTGTAATCCAGGAACAAATAAAACATCTTCAAAGGTGATTATTCTGGGGTTACCTAAACGATCATAGGTACTGTAGTCATATGTGCCCCGACCAACAGCATGCATATAATTGAATTTCAATCAACTCGTGGATGTGAGAAATAGATTTGAATTTTTCTAGATCATTCGTCATGGTTTTTGTTAGAAACAGAGTCAGTTACGGCAGCAGATGAGCGGTTCTCACAATTAATAATTCATTAGGGTTTACAAAACTTTTACTCTTATTAGAATCAGTTTCGCTCTTGTTTGAATCATCCGTAGACTTGTTGGAACCGTTGTAACACTTTAAAATTTGTAGATCATTTGTAGTCGATTTAGTTCCTGGGTAGTTAGTATCATCTCTGTTTGTTAAACATATCATGATCTTGACCAATAGGGTGTTTAATTTTATTTTTATCAGAACTTTGATATTTGTCCTGGGCGTTTATCTTGGATAGGACTCTGGAGTTGTTAGTGAATTTGTTTCTAATAGAATGAATTTTGTAAATACCTTCATTATTTTGATTGCTAGTATGTTACTTTTGGGCACGAGGTGGACAGTCTATATGTTTATCATTTTTAAAGTAAATGATAGGAATTTCTTTCACACAGTCAGCGCACATTCTGACATATTCATCCTTGTTCCTTCTGTCATTGAATCTTAATCTATCAGTTGTAATTGGTACTTCATTGAAATTTCGAATTGTTGTAGCATTTCGAGCTTGGATCGGTTGTATATATGGTGATGGCGTATTATCGGCTTTAAAAAATAAGATTGGTATTTCTTGTCGATTTTCATTCAAGATATCTGCTAGTTCTGGAGATTCGTCGTTCGGTTCTTCTTCTCCCATTTTTTTTCTTTATTTTAAGCAATTGTTTTTTGGTAATTGTGTCAAAATCACTATTGTGTAAGTGATATGCCATTATTTTGTGCGTAACCAAAATTAATTTCGACAAGATTGATTCCGTTTGCGATGAGTTTAGTTTTCGATCTGTTAATGTCGATACTTCTAAAGTGAATCTATTAAATTGAACGAGAGACTGATCATTTGGATACTCATTTATTCTCCGCACTCTGGCTTGAATATCAATCCTCGATTCATTTTCCATTACTTTATCTAAGTTGTCAAGAAAGTCTTGAATACTGTCTAAACGTTTGTGGAGGAATTTCCTTTGGAAGGGAGTGGCTACTGTTAGAACCAATCTATGCACAATAGCGGCATTGTACCGATTCCAAATTTTCTTTCTATCTTGACTGATTTTTGATGTATCCATTTCAATAAAAGCTTGATTAGCAGCTCCTTGGATAGGATCATTTTGAAACATTCCAATTTGTGATTTTAATAAGTCTTTGTTTGAAACATCAATCTCTGTTATTTCCTTTAAAATTACACATAGTTTCCAAGAAATCCTTAGCTTTCACATTATCCCCAAATTCAAAGTCCAGCTCAGGAGTATCTTCTTCCTCCTTATTTTTGAAGCTTATGTCATGTTCCATAGCTAATATCAGCATGTCCGTTTCGCTTAGATCCTTAATTTCATCACGGGTTTTCAGATTATTTGCTATGATTTTCTCTTTAATAATCTCGATTTTTTTTGAGTTCTTTATAGTATCTGATTTATCGGTTTTTATCGGTCTTTTCTGCTTTTATCTGTTTCTATCTGTCTTGCTTATTTTCTGGTGATTGTGACTTCTTAATCTCTTGGAAATATCTATTATTATATATTATCTGTTCTAATTAAATTAGTCAAATATTGATAAAGATAAAAAATCTCAATATCAGCTGATACGCCTTTACTAAAGAAGAAAGGTTTTCTCTTCAAGACTTATTCTTGACCTTTCCGATCCGTCATCGGGGCGTAACACTTCATTAATTGTATCAGTCAAGCATCGGCGTCCAACACCACGATATAATCAGTCAAGCGGAGCCCCATTACCCAAAATATCAACAAATTGTTGAAACCATGAGGAAGAGAGCCGACCATTTTTCAAATAACTTTAACGCGCCAGAATATGGCTGTAGTTTTGGAGATATGAACATAACCTCCAATTGTATCAGTTATTTCTTCTTCTGCTATTTCAAATGAACACACAAAAAAACGTATTATTTTTGCCTAAATTTTTTTATGAAAAATGTTGGACAATTTGACCCCTTATTTTTATAATTAATTAACATTTTAAAAAATAACTAAAAAAATAGTAATATCAAAGACTAAACATGTCGAATATTTACTTACTTACGCCTGATTGATAACAATTGGCAGACTGTAGCTTTAAAATACATAGCACCAAGACATACAAACACTGTTGTGTTATTGACTATACCGCGGAATAAAATGAATTAGACCGATTTTGTGTGGAGTTTGAGACTCTGATTTGTACTCCATGGGTATGGAGTGGCGCATGACCGTACCGGAATTCCGACACTCTCGTAACGGAATTCCGACGCACACAAAAAGAAAAAGAACCTTCAAATTTTTTTTACAAGAGCGAACTTTAAAAATATTTCAGTTGAACATTACCATTAAAGCCTTTTTCTGACCAATGTGGTTTATTTCCAAGAAAAAAAAATTATTTTATTTTATTAGTATTAAGAATTAGCAAAAGGCATTTTAGCTATATTATTTTGTATTTGAAAAGAATTAAAAAATAAAAAATAAAAAACCACATAAATAAGTATCACACACAAGGTTGATATAAAATTTCTAACAATCGGCCGGTCTGGCATTGATTTGAATTCCAGCTTTGTTGTACTGTAAAGACTCAGGCGGTGGTTTTCTTCTCCCGGTGCTTTGAGAACTTAGTTGACTTCTTGTACTACCAGCACGTTCATTTCGATCGGAAGTATTACGTGATGAGGCACGGTTATTATTTGGAGTTCGAGTGGACGGTTTACGCATACCTCGAGCAGGTCGGTCGGCACTGTTTAGCGAATGATTTCTAGGCATTTCATTATTGTTGAGTGAATCTTGTCGTGAAGCCGTTGTGGAACTTGGGCCGCGTTCATCCCAATATGTATCCTTTTTCACTTTCGATGATGAATGTCCCATTATAAATATTATTGACAAAAAAAAAAAAACACTTGTAAATGTTCAAAAGTTGAGTCTGGAATGTGCGATCTGGTGTTTTTATATGAAAAAGGAAAGACCCTGATATGGTGACTTTTTTTTGTTTGGGGAGGATGGCAAAAAAAAGAAATAAATAAATAATAACAACAGATCAAAAAAAAAAAAAAAAAAAGGAACGGCGCAATATTTATAGTTGTCCTTTCTTGTGTTTACAAAATTCAAAACATAAGTTCAAGCCGGCTTTGTAATGAGGCTCATAGTAATCCAATGACGATTTAATGTGGGATCGATTATTTATTTTAGACATCATGCGTACATTCTGAACTTATAAGATGGTGAAGGCCCGGGCTTCCAAATAGGGTTAATTATAGATCTCGAATGATGGACCAGGAACCAAAACAAAAAAAAAAAAAAAAAAAAAATTCGTTACAAAAACTCAAAGTGGTTCAAGCTCTGCCCAAGCGAGTATAAGTAAATTTTTTTTCATCAACAATGACAACAAAGGTTCAACTTTATTAAAAACACTAACCCGTTGGGCCCACTACTTTATCTTTGACAGAGATATTTTCAGCTCTTGTTACAACATTCATTAACTTGTGGAACGTCTCTTTTGTAAAAACGTTTTTCTCTTCTTCCCACTCAGCTTTGTTCAAAATTTGTTATGAAGTCAAAAAAAAAAGTGTTCTTTTTGTAGATCAGTCATACGCTCGAGTGTTTTAAGTTGTGTGTCAGTTGTGTTTGGTTTCAATTCTGGCCCCTAGTAAATTTTTTTTTTTTTTTTTACGTCATTAGCCACAAGAACCAGCCCAGTGTGAGATCATGAGAAGCAGCTGCACTGCAGCTGCATCTTGGAACGAGCTTGTGTCCGGGAAAATCGGCGCTTCAGATTTGCCTATAATACGTTACGTATATACTAGTCTACCCGCTTCCAAGGTTTTAGTAACTTAAATTTAGATGGGAAGCGGGTGAGTGAGTGGGAGGTGTCATGCATGGAAGGTGAAGGCGTATGGAACAATATACAAGAATCAACAACGTAGAAGTTTTATTTTTAACAATACTTATATATTCATAAATTTACCCTATCTGAATACCTAATTCATAAATGGTCTAGCCCCTCATTACATAAGATGCAAGCCTAAAAAAACTGGATCTAATTTATGTCTTGTAATTCCACAAACTTTGTAAGGAACAAATATATATCCCCCGACTCTTTATAATCTAACGGGTTTTCATCTCTCAATTGTCCAAAAAACTTTTTGGAAGATTTGGACAATTTCTTTAAAGATGATGGTTCCCACATTGACATACAACCGTTAAATCGTTCTCTCAGTTTTAAAAATTGCGGTGTAACCGGACCGTAATGTAGCAAAACTTGTCCAATTAATGCAAACTTTCTTGCTGCTAGTCTACCTCCGCTATTGTAGAGAGGTTTACATTTAATCATGTTGCTGTATTTGTCGGTTAGTAAATCACAGGATTTTGGACCACCAACTAGAGTCGATAGACAAAGTTTGATGAATGATACAACGTATTCTTTGTTGGTTTGCAGGTCCTCATCTTGTCTCAACAAGGCAAAGCAACCAGAAAAACTGGTAGGTAAAGTACCTTGGGATGGCTTTGATCCAAAAGTGTTTATAATATCATGTAACGAAATGTTGTCTTGGTGTTTAATAACATC
Organism: Blastobotrys arbuscula; assembly: GCA_030564365.1. NCBI lineage: Eukaryota > Fungi > Ascomycota > Dipodascomycetes > Dipodascales > Trichomonascaceae > Blastobotrys > Blastobotrys arbuscula. The sequence goes on along the minus strand of JAJLUN010000040.1, from coordinate 24,510 downwards.
ATCTTCATCAAGTGCCAAATTTTTGACACTATCGGTCAATTTATCTGTATTGTTATCGCTAAATGTTTGCTTAAATTTGGCTTCTTTCTTTACAGGCTGCTTGGTGAGTATGGCTACTATATCAGAAATTTGATTCAGCAGCGTTTTTAGTTCGCTCTTCATCTCTGAATCACTACCCATATTCACGGCGTCTTCTACACACGACGCGACCGACTCAATATACGTTATCGCCTTCTCTTTAATCTTTTTCACAATTTCATATTCACCAGGAACAAATTTGGCCTTGCATTGATCAACCATCTCTTCCCCAGAGAATACTATACACCAACATTGGTGTAACAATTGCTCTAACATGAGCTTATTATACATGGTCTGCAAAACCATTTCATGTGTTTCATTAACTTGATTGTTGCCAGATTCCAGAAGATCCAACGTATCTATCATCTCTTTCAATTCATCACTCAATTCTCGTTCATCTATTGGGATTTCTAGTGAATTCTGCGGTATTGCGACCATCTTGATTTATTATTTAGTCTGGTGATGTTGATATTATTGAACGTAGGCGATTGGGCGTTTTAAATAATAAATTTCGTATGTCTTTGTGGGTGCAACCCCGAGCCGAGCAGGGCAGAAAAAAGAAAAAAAAAAAAAGAAAAGGGGGCTGCACTAAATTTAATTTACGCGTTAAAGCTTGTTATATAGAAAAAGGGGGTTAATAATGATGCACTGGAAATGATATTAGTTCTTTAATAAATGATAATGCGGTTGCTATCAAATATGCACATTTTCGTATCATACCAGTGACGGATTTAAGTTAGTGATGTTATAACAAGTCAAGATTTACAATTTTAAATTCTCAACACCAAACAATCATCCAAATTAAACTGTTGCTATGGCCAAGTTCTAAAAAAAAAAAGTGCAATAAAATTCCCAAATTAATACCTGCCCTCTTTATCCTGATACCGGTTATTTTCCCTGATGAATTCCATCATTACTGTCAATCAACCCCTACTATTCCAAGTGCTTAATTTCATTTGTTGAGTGTCATGGCTTATCTTTTTACAGCATTTGTGCACGTCCGCTCCTCATCTGCTCATATATATAACGCGGGCAACTGCAGGTATCTAAAAAAAAATAATAATAATAGAGCTGGCAATTTTATAAAAAAATATCTCTAATACATTCCATGCTATCATCTTCCACCAACTCTGGAACAACGTTATCCACCCACTTTGATCGCATCAGTTGTACAATATCCCACCGGTGGTGCTTTCGTAATAAACAATTCCCCACCACTTGTTTGGCATTTTCGATCGGTTCTGATTGGAGATCTTTTAGTTTATCCCAGCTCCAATCGACTCTAGCAATCCGATGAGCCGTTCGTTTAGATTTTTGGCCTTGAGATTGACAATGTTTTGGTGGGTCAAAAGGTAACTTATCCTCTAATAGTGCGTATAACACCACACCCAAAGCCCACAAATCACTTTGTCGACCATCATATTCTTGCGCCATGATGATTTCTGGCGGTACATAATCTTCTGAGCCACACCGTGTAGATAATAATGGATTATCTGGGTCGATTCGTCTTGATAGACCCAGATCCGTTAGAGTAACTATTGATTGGTCGAATGAATAATAATCAATTGACAATAATTTTGGTAATGGGAAATTGACCAATATATTTTCTAATTTAACATCTCGATGAACGATATTTTGAGAATGCAAGTACCCAACTGCATTAACAATTTCTGCAAAAATTCTTCTAATCAAATCACATGATAACTGGGTTTTATGATTGTTTGCCAAATCAAACAAATCCCCTCCATGGCAATAAGGTAATACTAAAACAGCTTTGGTACTATTAACATTGAAAGCATATAGCCGTATCAGAGATGGATGGTTTGTCGTTTGTAAAATATCAATTTCTCGCCTTAACCCGGCCTCCAGTCGTTCTTTTGCATTTTGATGCGTCACATTATCAGCCATTTCAATAACTTTGATTGCCACCACCACCTTATTACAATATGATTGATATTGGGGTTTTACCACGCGCTCCATAGGACATCCCAACACTACTGTAGAAAAAGCCCCGCTTCCTAATTGCTTAATTTCTCTCCACGTTGATTTTTTAAATTCATTATCAAATGCTTCAAACACTTGTCCCTGTCGTTTTGATATAGTTAATTCTCCGCTTAAAGATCTATAATAATTTGGCCGGTCATTCCTTCTAACTTGGTTCAACTGCTCAATTTGGTCTTGCGATAGTTCACCAAGAACTGGTTTATCTACCAAACTCGTTGATCGATTATTAGTATTATTAGCAGCTTGTAATTTTAATGAGCTTTTTCTCGTAACTTGAGTTGTTGGTGGGATAGCTTGGCCAGTAAAAGTCTTGAAAATACGAGCTGATCCAGCTGGTGACATTGACGGTGATGGAAGTGGAGTCACTTTTTCGTCTTCTTTTATTGATGTGTCTAGACTTAATGTGATAGCTGGCGATGATTTGGTATTGGTTATTGGGTTGGACATTTCTTGATGAAGTTTGGAAAGATGTGTATTGTCGTTGTGGTTGTGGTTGTGGTTGTGGAGCATGTTGGTTAGTGTAACATTGTTAGTAGCGGTTTGTGTACCGGTAGAATTTTTTTCTCCATGCGCACTGTTATGTTTTGGATTCATATCATTCAACTTGATCTATCGTCTCAGTATGGAACTTGAAAAAAAAAAAAAAAAAAAAAAAAATCCTGAATATTATAAGATTTTTAGCAGGTGTTTTCAGATCTGGGTGATAAGTGTAATGGTTTTTTTGTTTTTGTTTTTGTGGTAGTGATAGTATATATATATAAAAGATTAATATACAACAAAAATAGATGTTACATAACTGACTCTGATTTATTATTATAATTAATACAGGATGGCCCCGATGTTCCCCAACTGCAAAAAAAAAAAAAATTGATTTCTCACTCACAGTGCAAATAATTTTAAAAATGTGATCTGATCCGCATCTTTAATCAAGAAATGTATCCGCACATTAAAAAATAAAATTATTTTACAAAGTGTGGCAATATCACAACTTTTTTGATGGAGGTGTGGGGGGAAAAGTTGATTGGCAAGTGGGTTCAGCATCATCAATTGAATCATAAGGTTAAATTTTGAGCTGGGTAATTGTAAGTAAATTATGTGACCGGCCGGCCGATTGTTGTTGTTGCGGTGGGCCCCTAAGCAGAAAAAAGTATTACAATTTTAAATCCAATTTCAAAAATCTGGGGTTAATTTAAACTTGATTGTTGGTATTTTGAGAAATTTCTGCAATAACTATCGCAAAAATTAGAAAGATAAAAATCAAGATGTGGATTAGATGTGTGAAAATGAGTTTTGATCCCACAAATTTGATATCTTTGATTATATATACCGTTAATATTGAAAACTAACCAACTTGGCATGTTTTGTTATCACTTGAGACAGGGTACAATACAGTTGTTGGGCATTCGGTACTAAAACTTTGATATCTTGATACTATCACAACTAGTTTTAATCCTCAAATCATTTTTTCACACTAGCTTGGTAGTTTTATTGTGAATGCCTCAAAATATTGGTTAACAAAGTGATCTTGATGTTATGACAAATTATAACGCTTTAAACCTCCGATCCCGATGATGCTGAACAATTTTTTTATTTTTTATTTCCACCAATTTCTAAACTCCCAATTTTATATCATGAAAAAAAATATCAAAATGAATTAGACGCGGAAAAAAAAAAAAAAAATTAAGGTATTTTTTTTTTTCCCTGCACTACGCAGTTTTTTTATTTATCTATTCAACTATTTCAATTTATCTTTTTTTTTTTTTTTTATTGCGTTATCAAATTATTTGCTGAATATTTGATCAAAGATTGGAAAAAAAAAAAGGTTCCATCCAACATTATTTATTATTATCGGACTAATAAACGCGACACTTTGCTTAAACGACTAATTCAAAGCATCGTTCAATTAATGTCAAGTTATCCTTAGGGAATGAACGCTGAAAATGAACACAATAATTCAGACGCTGCTGTTCTGAACAATCCAGTTGGCCCCATCTCCAACAACATACACTCTAATAATACCAGCAATACTAACACAAATAGCAGCGGCAAACCACCAGAGATTCCTCATATTACGGCGAATTACATTCCACTATCTATAATCACGGCAAATGTAGTCCAGCACACATATTCAGAATTATTAAATTTGATTGAAACTTTACCGGCAGTTGGATCAGATTTAACAAGAAAACGGCGGCTATTAGATTTTATTATCAAATCTCGACAAGAGTTTGTTAAATTATATGTACTAGTAAAATGGGCACAAGTAGCCCCGGAAATTGGGAAATGTATCGACGTGGTTAGTTGGATTGGTGGACAACAAAATTGTTTCAACAATTTGGTACACACTTTGTACAATATTGAACGATCTTTAGGACCGGCAAAGTTGAAAAATCCTGATTTGGAAACTGCATTGGAAGTTTTGAAATTTGGAGAACCTTTCCAACCGAGTCATGATTATATTCCATTAAAACCGTTACCAGCAAAAAGTGTATTGAAAATTTTGAACAATTTGAATGTATTGTTATCGATTCGATTAGCACTAACTGAAGAATTACCCCCACAATATAGAAATTATGAAATTAATAACGGCAGAGTGAAATTCACAGTAGAAGATTGCTTTTCGGTGGATTTGGGGATTGCCGATGATTCAGTAGATGCGAGATTTTTTTTGGTCGATTTTCAATTTTGTTTTGATGGGGCAAGTACTTTACCAATTGGGGTTCGTAATAAAGTAGAATTCGCAACTAATGAAATGTTGGTTAATAAACCATTATCACAAGTATTTGATTGGTTATTACGATTCAGCCAAAATTATAAACTAACAGTTATTCATGAAAATTTGATAGATTTGGAGAGTGGGTTGTGGGCTAATATTTTACGACATGTATTTTATCCCGATAAAAGTTTGATTACAGTATATTACTGGATTAATAGACCGGGTGGCGCCAAAAATGGCATTGAAATTGGTTTAAAAAAAGAAGACAATCAAATTGGGATTAGATGGACCAGAAGCAATGAAATAGTCAAGAATCATGGGATTTATTTCAGTCAAAATGTGCCAATTGAAGAAATTATCAACAAAGTCATTAGAGAGCATGTTAAATTTATCATTGATAATGTATATGATGAATTGGTCAAAATAATAAATGAAGATAATGTATCAAGGTATGGAGATAAACTTCGAGTACAGTTAACTGCATCAAGATTTACAATATTTCAAATAGAAGAACAAACAGGGCGTTGTGTTTTGCAAAACCCAACACCAATTATAAGTTCAGCAGAACGACAATTAAATGAACTACCCGAAAAAACTAGAATAGCTCCCGTTTTGGTTAAATTACGATATTTATCTATACAAAATGAAATTACCGGTAGAGCTACGGCAGTAGGGTGGGTAGCATCCACAAATATTTTTTTCAACAATGAAGAGTTTAAAAAATCTTTTGATGATAGCAAGTTGGTATTTGCAATGAGATTACCAAGTTGGACAGTTAAATGGTTTTTGTTGGTTTCAATAGATGGTAGAGGAAATCCAAAATGGTCAATTAGTCAATTGGAATTTAAAGATAATACTTGGACTGTTAAATTTATTGAACAAGTATTGTTGGACGGACACACAAAAAAAGATAGTAACGATAATGAAATCAGTTATGATTATAAAATGCTTGATGATTTGGCATTATTTGCCACTACAAGAATCAAAATGCATGGGTTGGGTAATGATTTGAAACAATGGGGTGCACGATACCAGTTACTACGCGCGTCTAATAATAAAACATTACCAACTTTGGCAGTTGATCTGGGGTCGTTATTAGGAGAAGATTTGAAAAGTCGAAAGTGGGCTCATGATACAATGTTTATGATGAGTTTTGGGGATGAATTGGTTGTACAAGGGAAAATTAAGGGTAATACTAGTCTACATTCTGTACCCGATGATGCAGATTCATGTTTAAAAATTGATGCAAAAAAATGTACATTTATTATTAGATTGAAAAATCATTCAACAGTATTAGAACAATTGGTTAACAAACTTAAACAAATTGAACGAGTTGTTTGTTATATTGACATGATTAAAAGTTTGGATTTGGAATTGTTGGATACTACAATGAACAAGATTTCATTTGTTTATGGTCCGAATAATTTACAAGTTGATATTTTTATTCAACAAGAAATTGATTTGGAAATTAGCAACAACAGTCCTCATTATTTGATTAAAAGTCTATTAAAAAGTGTATTAAAGGCAAATGGTGTATTACCAGTAATGTACATGCTAAAATCTACACTATCGCTTTATACTGCATTAGTTGATTTTCAATCCAAAATGAGCAATTCTTTAATCATTCCGCGTTCGGTTAACGAAATCAAACTATTATTACCATTCTACGAAATTACTCTGGATATCAAAATCAAATATATGAAAACTCAAAATACTCCACTAGTGTTTATAACTGATTGTGACACAACAACCATCCCCGGGGTTCGAGATCGAGAAAAAAAAACCAGCTCACCCCTTTTGCAACCATTATTCATGAACAAGAATGAAAACAATGATATCATCCCATTGATCACTGGTATATCCTGCCCAATTGAAAAGTCGTCAATTCTTCTTTCACAACTTTATCAGTCACTAATGAAGAATACCGTATCCATAGACTAATTATTTGTTATTAAAAAAATGCATTTTATTAATATATAATCTACCATCCTTCGTCCCAAACTTTCTTGTTCTGAGGAGGAGGAATATTTCGCTCAAATTTAGTACCGCCCGGTCGTTTTGATGGAATCATTGGCTCTGGGTGTTGGTACTTGACCAACAAATCTTTAGTCTGTTCAATCAGTTTCTTTTTTTTGTTAGTCTAGTCTTTCTTGATAAAACTTACTTGTGCCTGTCGATGATCTTCAACATTTTTATTTTGATCAAATTGTTGTCGAATTTCCAGAGCCTTGACACGCCATAGATCTCGTCGGTTGATCCAGGATTTGGATAACCGCAGAGACTGTCGGTATAGTTGAGAAACCACCTTTCTATTATATTCTGAAAATACGCCGCTGCTCATATTTGATGGTATTTATTGTCCTGTGATGGAAATAAAAAAGAGGTTGAGAAACTTTGATGAAAAAAAAAAAAAAATTTCTTGCGCGGGTGGATGGGAGGATCAAGTAAAAATTGCAAAATTGGGAGGAATTTCATTGGTTGGGGTACTAAAAGTAAATTTACAATTTAAAGCGTGCTATTTAAAAGCCGCGCGAAAAGAGAGAGAGAGAGAGAGAGAGGGGGGGGGGTTGTGTAGACAAGACTGTGTCAAAACAAAACAAAAACGATAGTTAGCGTTTAGAATTAACCCATAAAAAAAATTGTCCACGATTGAATTGTAAAATATCCAATTTGTCTGTATAATTGTATTAATGAATTGGATTGTGGTGACCAAATGATTAGAGCTGGCGCTTCGTAATTAGGCTAGTTGTAATTCAAATCGTAGTGATATGATGTTTGTTACGATGATAAATTTGGTCCTTTACCCTATTTATATATTACCTTCAATGAGATATAGCATGAGGACCCTGCCGGGGACCAAGAATTGTTTACAAAACCCTGTGGGCCAATTTCATTTACTAGTTAATAGATGATACTAACTTTCTTGAGAAAAATTAGTTTTCCAATTGGACTATTTTTCCCACTTCAACTATCAAAAAGTTGGAGCATTAGTATCTCGGTTTTATAAGCCTTTTAAAACTTTGTACATCTAAGGTTAACAAAGAATTGAGATAATAACATAACGAGCACAGTTAATTGTCAAAATATTGCATAGTTCAGGTGCAATAATTTGGCGTGTATGGTATTTGAATGTTAGACAAGATGAAAAAAAAAACCTAGCCAAACATTTATGAATGAGATGGAATATTTTTGGTGAAACCGCCGCACAAGCCGCATAAACTCTTTGCGAATGTAAAATTCACGCTATAGGGTTTACAACTCCCAACGCCAATCGACATTATGTTTTTCATTCTTAGAGGTGCGCGAAAAAAAAAATATTCATTAAATTGAAATAATTCGTGAATCGGTAGGCAAATAAAAGAGTGTGAGGGGGGGGTCAAGAGGTATACTACAAAATGGCCTATAATAACATGGAAGTACGAAACAGCGAGGAATCACGAGTTTTGACCACGACCTTATCATCATTTCTGCGCTACGAATCAACCACTACTCATAACATCATAGACCCACGATTAACAAAGTTCCAATATCTTGACCCAAAATATCAATCCATGATCCCTTATTACCATTCGCATCTAGAAGCAATCCAAGATGGTATCAAGGATAATGCATTTTTTCTAAACATTGTTGCCAAAACCGCAGCCAACAACTTTGGTGCTCCAGAGGATGAAAGGTTATGGGCGGATTGTCAGGTAGAGGATGTACAAAAAGTTAATAGCACATTACGACAAATTGCACGCGAATGGAGTAAAGAGGGCGAGTATGAAAGGTCGGTATGTTTTGGTAGAATTGTTAATGAATTGTTGGGGAGGTGGCCGGATTTAAAGGATAGACATGCAGTTAAGGTATTGGTGCCAGGTAGTGGGTTAGGACGGTTACCGTTTGATTTGGCAAGTTTTGGGTTCAAAGCGGAAGGGAATGAGTTTAGCTACCACATGTTATTTACTTCAAGTATGATTTTAAACCACACATCGAATATTCAGGAATATAGAATCCGGCCATATTTGAATGCGTTTTCACATCTACGAACTAGAACCGATCAATTGAAAGAATGTTTGATCCCTGATGTTTCCCCCCACATATTAACTCAGCATATGGTTAATGATCCTAATATCCCTGAGGAAGGGTTGATGAGCATGACTAGTGGATCATTTGACATGATTTACCCCCCAGAAGATGATGGATCCAAATTCGATGTCATTGCCACAGTATATTTTATCGATACCGCTGCCAATATTTTTAATACTTTGCAAACTATTCACGATACGTTGAAAAACGGAGGGTTATGGATAAATTTCGGCCCATTGCTCTGGCATTATGAAGATATTATGCCTACAAAAGATCAACACAGTCAGGATCCGAGCCGTGACGACGAAGACCGCTCGTGCGGCTTTGAAATGGCTCTGGACGATTTACTTCAATTGATTGAAAAGTTTGGTTTTACGATAGAAAAAAGAGAATCTAACATTCCGTCTATTTATACCGGTTCCAAACATGCAATGGGTGGGTACTCGTATTCTTGTGAATTTTGGGTAGCTACTAAAAGTTATTAATACATCACAATTATCAAATTTATCAATTTCAGTATTGGACAAAAAATGTTCTTATTGCATTCACGCATTTTTTACAACACTACTAAGGCGATCGATATTGTGGTGTAATTGCTAGACGAGCCGCACTTGATGGTTACACTAAGCCATGATCAAGCAAGCTTGAAAAGAAAAAAAAAGAACGATTTTAGCGTAACTTTTGAAATATTGGCCATAAAAGTATGCATAATACGTGATCGAAAGTTGAAAACTTGATGTGACTAAACCTTGACACGAAATATTTGCAAAACTGATATTAGTCTTTTTTTTTTTTTTTTGATACGAGATATAAGAACTTTTTAATATCGCCTATCAAATTAAAGTAATTTTTTTATTCTAATTTGTTATTTTTATTATTATTGTTTATGGTCCATTAATGAAATGTCATGTTTGTCGAAAAAGGTATATAACTTACTAGCCTTGTGTGTTTAAAAAAAAAACACGACTATTGTTAATTATTCTACTAGGTGTGACTAGGTGCGCTAATTTGTGGAATACGATTATTTATAACACTAATAACTTTAGTTGTGAAGTAGCAGACTAGCGCGTTTCGATCGCGATCGATCGCACCCGTAAGCGCCTTGGCGTTTTCCTAAATTGGTTTTTTTTTAATTAATGTTGTAACATAATATATTTAACAGTACTAGCAACAACCAATCAAGAATTTATTACATGGCCCATTAACTTTTGTTCTGTAGGTTTTACAACGAATACCAAACACTTTGAATAACCTCAACCAATGTTTGTGTTATTGATTCCCCAAGTTGGACTATTATTATTATCAAAAACTAAACTGTGATTAACATTTATAATTTCATGAAATTTGGGTATATAAGGTTATCCTTTTCTTCAAATTTTGAATATTTTTTTTATCCATTAAAACTACTAAAAAAAAAAAGTCATGGAAGCCGAATCAAAAAAAAGTACTGAAACTAGCAGTATAAGAGTATATTTAATTTTTAATTCAATAATATTAACAATTTAGAAACGTCCAGTTGATGAAGCTAAGCACCCACACACCATAAACCTTATCAACAAGAATGAAGTTCCAAAAAAAAATCCAAATTGTGTCGTTACTGCATTGACAAATATTGGCGCTAACAAAGATGGAGCTGCAATCCGCCAAGCATTCAGTTACTTGTGCTCTCTAGAAGTTGAATTGGTAATGTTATCAGAAGTTGGCAATAAAGGAGAATATGGTCAAGCACGACACAGTGAAATTGAAACAATTTGGCGGCAGGTTTGTCCAGCTGGTAAATATTGTTATACTACTGGAAGAATGGTTGGGCTTTTGGTTTCAGATCCATCTTTGGCCAGCGTTTGTTTGGATTATGATAATTTTTTTACTACAATTGCTTTGGAAAGAATCCAATTTGTGACAGTAAATGTTAATAGCCAATCAATGTTATTTTGTTGTATTTATGCACCACCGTCTAATCACGATAAAGATCAAGACGACTTTTGGGTTGATTTTATTCATGGTTTACAAGACATGAATGAGGTTTACAACCTCTCCAATATTACCTTTGGCGGGGATTTTAACATTGCTTTGCATGAAGAAGATTTGTCTATGGGCCGTAATACCTCAACCAAGTTTGGCTCCCGTTCAACTGCTCATTTCAGACAGTTATTACGAATGTTTGGTGAACCGGTAAGTCTATCAAACATTTTAAACAATGACCCAATTGTTAAAAAAACTGAACGAAATAAAGATTTACATACAGCTCGATTTTCTGAACCGTTTTTCACTAATGTCCAAACTTCTTCCACTTTGGTAAGAAAGGTTAAAAAAGGGACAGCAGAAGTAATTGATGAATCTACTACTTGTGGGAAGTTTTGTCAATATTCCAAAAGAATTTATTTGTGGAAATCTGTTGCTGTCAAGTCAGTTTATACCATGTTGACAGGCTTATTAGATTCAACTCATCGAGTGGTTATTGACTACACCACCACTATTGATGATCCAACTGATTATTCTAAATTTCATCAACACAAACCAGATGAAGTGATTTTTACTGCTGATGATTTTAAAAATTTCAAATCCACTACTTTGAAAAAAGAATTAACGTTCCATCCAAAGGCAATGCCTAACCCAATATGGTGTGATTATGAAACTAGCGCCTCAAATTATTATTACTTGTTGATCATGACTGTTTATATTTATGAAAAAGAGTTGGAGCAATTGAAAAAAGGTTATGAAGATTGTTTTCCAGATTTTGCTCCAATTAGTCGAAAGGTTTTTGAAAGAGCTTGTCATATTTGGAAAAATGTTGGTCTTGTTGATAAACAAAAGTTAGTTGAATCCATCAACGACACGTTCAAAGAACCAAAGGACTTTGAAGAATTCATCAAGTCTAAATATTACTGTGCTTTGAGGTGTGCCATTCCTAGTCCAACAGCTTTATCATCCAGAAGAAAGCTCGAAAATAGAGATGATCTTTATATGAAGGAATTCAAAATGGCTGGAGTATATCGACAACTTTTTAGATGGAGAGAATTCAGAGGATTATCAAAACCAGAGGCCAGTTTACAAGATCTAATTATCAGTTCAGGTATGGATACATTTTTACAATATAACAATTATGCTACATCCGTTGTAGATAAGTATATTTGCTAGGTTAATATTTTTTTAGTAGTTCAAGTAGGTTAATTGATTTTTATTATATATTTTAAAGCATTAGTTTTTTTTTGCGCAACAGCAGTGGACGAGAATACTACCAAGATCGATATATTACCGACACAAGATCGTTATAATAGGAATAAATAAAATAAGGATATAAAATTGATTTACCCTATAATAAGCCTTCTCTCCGTAGATAACTACTGTAGTTTTAAATAAGAGATTGGATGGAACAAAAGGTTTTACTATCTCATTCGTTCATCAACTCCTGATAACCAAAAGTAAGTCATGTGACTATCGTGAAAACCCACTTCCTCAATTGGAAACTATGCAGGCCTACAAACATATTGAAACTATTATCTTTACCAATACTATAAATACAATTTTTAAATCTAGTACTTTTCAATTTCTGTTTTTACTCAAAAATCCATAATATACTTTTACTTGGACTACCTTTTCTGACTTATATCTGGTCTCGTTGCATTAATTTGTTGGGATTTTCCAGAGGCTTTGAAACATATCAAAAGCTACTTTAGCAAAAGTTCGTATATTACAACATCACCAAAAATAAGGAGCTCCCTTTTTAAGATCAAGGCGGGGAAGTAGGATCACAAAAAAAAAAAGATGATAATGGTGTAGTTGACAGAAGTGAAGATTGAAATGAGGATAGAGAAAAACTTTATCCCCATCCTTATTCAAAGCTTCTAATAATGGAGAAGCTTAATGTGTGATTGAACTTTTTTCATTTCGTTAGGTATCATAACATTTTCAGTTCAAACCCTTTTGATATCATATTCACAAACCCTACAGACTTTTTGCATACTTAAAACTAGACAATTTATATAATTGAAAAAAAGTCTTTTATTTCAAAATCTAATTGGAGAAAATAAAATTGCTTGTAAAACTGGTAGAAACTCTGCTTAAACTATAATTACCTGGGCTAGTAAGGATTTTTAATTTTTAAATAGTGGGCGGGTTCTGCCTCTAAAAGGCTCTTAGAAATATCAGCAGGGTTATTTTTTTTATTTTTACTGTGCTGAGATTTACTTTTAAGCAGTCTTAGAAATTTCCTAGTCGTACAGTAATTCCTTACAATATAAAAGAGTTGGATACGATAAACTTCTTTCATTATGGAAAAATACAGGGTTTTATTATTTAGTTTGTTTTGCCTGTTGTATACTGAGATTTGCTCTTGAGCACCGTGCGGCTGAATTCCAACAGGGGTCAAAATAGTCTATCAATTTTTATTTTTTTATCTTCTAAACTAAATGATGGAATACTGGCTAGTTGCCATTTTTCTGTTTAATCTATCAAAATATCGTGATTATTACACTCATCTTGCTCTACAACTACCCTAATACCCACATTTTAAGACCTTTGTTTTGAAGCTGTTGGGTATTTTAAATTGTAAGATATTTATTGTGAACTAGACTTTAAAAATTTAGCTTGTCTGTTGCTACTTCTATTTATCCTCATAGTAAACACGATCGCTGTGACTTGTTCATTTGGTAAAAAAACTGCTTATTTTGAAACAAATATGTATACTAGTTTTTAAACTTTATGTTATTGGTAACCAACTAAACAAAATTTCAGCTCGTGGCAATGGAGTAGAAATAATTATGACATTGTATTTATTTGGTTCCGATATTGTTCGCCCATTTGGCAGAGGAGAGCCGCTTTACAGTGGGGATCCATCCCAGTCGTTTTTCTAAAAAAATCGCGCACGTTGTTTCTAGTTGAATAATTAACGTGTCGCGTAAGTCTTATTATTTGTAGCAGTGATTTATTTTCCATTATAATAGTAAAGCATAAAAATATAACTATAATCGAAATATTTCAACGTTGGTAGTAGCTAATTGACTATAAATCCACTAAGTATTTTATCTTTACTCGAAACTATAATTTATATCTATAATAATTAATATACAGGGCCTTTTGCACAATACAATTTAGCCAAGAGACTAGTGTATATTTTTTTTTTATTCATGCAAATAGTTAAACCCTCAAATAGTCCGTAACGTACACCCATGTACAAACAATGTTATAAAAATTTATTACAACAAGAATGTAGTAATACTATAAAAACCTATTACAACAAAAATTTAGTAAACTAGTTTCCTCTTCTTCAGTTACACTTTTCAATTGTCGCCTTTTTTTAAAAAAATTAAACGCTTCAACAAAGTACCTTTTCTTACTATTTCAATCATAGTAGCAGGTTATAATCATGAATATGAGTCCAGGTTTTAAACGACAAAGTACAAGTGATGATGAAGGTTATAAGAACGATGATGCACATTCAAAATCTAAAAAGTATTTGCCAGATGATATGATGGTAATCACAACAACACACCCAACAGCATGGAATAAAGAAGGTCGTGGCGATGCCTGCGAAGATCTTCACAAAATGTTTGCAGCTTTAAGAGACTCTGACGGAGTTGAAACTGAACCCACTTTGACTTACCATATGGCTAGTAACTTTTTGAAACTTTATTTAAATGAAAACGGTCACGCTTCAAAAAAATGGTTGAAGCGTGTTAACAATAGTGGAGACTTAATAAATTACAGTATCCATGGGCCATTGAATAATAAATACTTTGATTCGGTATCTCGAGTTGTTTTTAGTGATGTTTTAAGATACCAGTACGCCCCAGAAAATTTGAACAAATTCAAATTAAGAGAAAGCGCATTTCAAAGTACTTTCGGTCATTTCACAATTGAAAATCAAAAAGTTGTATTTTTCAACAATGAAGAACTACCAGGGTGTTATAGACCAGGAATCGATATGGTCAAGGTAGAAATGTACGTTTATGGTGCGGTAATAAGCGGTATGGTGCATTTTTTTATTGTTAACGAAGAAAGAACAGAAGAATTTCAAAACGCTGTTGATGAGCATGTGTTGGAAAGTGAAAATGGCAAGCGGTTGATTAAGCATTGTGTATTGAATGATTGTCCAACTGGTGTCATTATTGCTCATGGTGATATTACAGAAGAGTCTCTTGCACAACTTGAAAAAGGTTCAATGCTTGATGAACACAGCAATTGTCAATTGAATAATGATGATGAAGAAAGTTGGTAAGGTTGGTCAAAATGAATTTAATGAAGATGAAATGGATTGATGCGAAGGCAAAACTGATGGAAACGTTAACACTTTATCAGTAGCAGAATCAACCAGTTCAACCAAACTGAAATCTAAAGAAAATTTAAAGTTAAGAAAAAAAAAAATTAAAAATTAAAAAAATTAAAAACACAAAATTAAAAAAAAAAAACACAAAAAACACAAAAAAATTAAAAAAATTAAAAAAAAACAAACCGGAGCAAAATTTATCTCTATCATCTAAAACCATTTTTTTTATATAATCTATTCGCTTTATAGTCTGCACAATAAATTATAATTTTTTTTAATCACTTGCTATACTTTTCTACAGTGATAATGGTCGTTCCAAATATATAGGTATATCACGGCTGATTGAAATTGAAACAATTGGGAAGCTAGTACCACAATCGCTTTACAACTTTAGTAGTTATATCGATATAACTTTTTTTTTTTCAAACTTTTAAAGCTTATAAAAGTTAGATAGTTATAATTAGATCCATGAGTCTCTAATCAACCCTGTTATCAGGTAAGATGTACCAGATAAAGATCTGGAGTTTGTACTTGGTAGCTTTAGCTGATACTTAGATATAACATAACTCTATTAATCTACTACTTTGGACAAAACTAATAAACGTTGAGATGTAAAAGTAAAGCTGGATCGTAGGTTGGACCTGGCGTTGTGAAATGGTTAATACCTTATAAAGCTCAGACTACTGAGCTTAAAATGCTAATAGAAAGTAATGAATAAATAACAGGTTGTACCAATTGTTCAGGTTGAGTCAGTGGCTGTGGAGGATCATCGCAGTCTCCATAAAATTGTCACCATCTTCAAAACCAGACGAACTAGCCATTGATTGATATAGTGGGTTAGTAAATTCTTAATGAGTTAGCTATAGTGGGTTAGTAAATTCTTAATGAGTTAGCCTGCTTAAGAGAGGAAGATAATTTGTTCAGAAAATAACATATTAAAGTTTGTTTCTGAAATATTTATTTTACGTTGTTGCAGGCGGTGTATTTGGGGGAACAATTATTATTTGTATATTTTAAATAGTTGGTGTAAAAAATTGAGTGTGAAAATTTCAGGTTGGGAGGGTACTGGAATTTTTTGCTCAATTTGATAACTTCTCCGTATGACTTCCAACCAACTCTACAGAATTATAATTCATTCAATAACAACTAATGTGACCAGCACGTATCAATTACACCTTACAATTGATATATATAACCTAGCTTTATTATTGTTAGTTATTATAATAGTAAAGGAGAGATAAACAAAAAAATTCTACTAGGTATGGCTAGGTATGCTAATTTGTGGAATGTGCACTACATTTGTTTATAACACTAATAACTTTGGTTGTGAAATAGCGCGTTTCGATCGCGATCGATCGCACCCGTAAGCGCCTTGGCGGCGTTTTCCTAAATTGGTTTTTTTTTTTTTTTTTTTTTTTAAAATGTTGTAACATAATTTAACAGTACTAACAGCAAACCAAGATTCGATTACATGATCCATCAACTTTTTGTTCTGTAGGTTTTAAAACGAATACCAAATACTTTAAACTATAGTTAACCTCAATCAATGTTTGTTTTTAATTGTTTTGTTGATTTTCTATCTTGATAACTAAACTTTTGGAAACTAAATTGTAGTAAGCAACATTTATAATGTCATAAACACTTTTAGGTTTATATCAGCTCATCCTTTTCTTCAAATTTTAAATACTCTTTATTCAAACTAAAGAAAAAAAAAAGTCATGGAGGCTAAATCATCAATAGATCCAGCTAAATCAACCAATTTAACTAATTCAACCGATTTGGGAAACAATGAAATTGGTAAAATGGAAAGAATCCAATTTGTAACAGTACATATTAATAACCAACCAATGTTATTTTGTTGTATTTATGAACCACCGACTAATCACAATAAAGGTCAAGACGACTTTTGGGTTAACTTTATTGATGGTTTAAAAGAAATGAATGAAGTTTGCAACAATTTTACCTTTGGTGGAGATTTTAGCATTGCTTTGCATGAAGAAGATTTGGCTAATACCTCAACCAATTTTGGCTCTTGTTCAGTTCATTTGAGACAATTACTACGAATGTTTGGTGAGCCGGTAAGTTTATCAAAAAATTTAAACAATGACCCAATTGCTAAAAAAGCCGAAGATTTACATACAGCTCGATTTTCTAAACTGTTTTTCACTAATGTCCAAACTTCTTCCAATTTGGTAAAAGCTACGCAAGGGTTGGTAGCAGAATTAATTGATGATCCAACTGATTATTCTATATTTTACCAAAAACCAGATGAAGTGATTTTTACTGCTGATGATTTTAAAAAATTCAAATACACTACTGCGAAAAAAGTATTAAGGTTCAATGATCCAAAGGCAATGCTTATTCCAATATGCATGGGTTATGAAACTTGTATGTCAAAATATTATTACTTGCTGACCACGACTATTTGTATTTATGAAAAAGAGTTGAAGCAACTAAAGGAAGGTTATGAAGATTGTTTCCCAGATTTTGCTCCAATTTCGCGAGAGTATCATGAATTCGCTTGTAATATTTGGAAAACCCGTGGCCTTGTTGGTAAACAAAAATTAGTTCAATCCATCAACGACGAGTTCAAAGAGCCAAAGAATTTTGAAGAATTCATCAAGTCTCCATATTCTTATGCTTTGGCCAATGCCGTCCCTATTTCAACAGCTTTACCATCTAAAAATAAAGATGACCTTTGTATGAAGGAATTTAAAATGGCTGGAGTATATCGACAACTTTTTAGATGGAGAGAATTCAGGGGGTTACCAGCACCAGGTGTTAGTTTACAAGACCTGATTATCACTTCAGGTATGGATACTTTTTTACAATATAAGCGTTATGCTACATCCATTACAAGTAAACATATTTGCTAGGTTAATACTTTTTTAGTAGTTTTAAGTAGGTTAATTGATTTTTATTATATATTTTAGTTTTTTGTGCAACAGTAATGGACGAGCAATACGTTGCCCCTCAATTGAGTAACGCCGATAGGCTCCGACCATCGTGAGGGGCCTACACGCGTTTATTGTACCGGTCTACCGATCCTCCGAGTTCTGGCATTCTAGTTAAGCTTAACCATTAGAGTTTAGCTTTAGCTTTATAACGTTATCTTTTCTGACAATAGAAATAAGAAATATTAATAATTTACTCTTTTCTAACGCTTGATTCGTATTTGTTTGAACTCAAATATTAGTCGAGAATTTAGTAATGACCCTTGCTGATACAACACACGCCTAGCATCATCTCAATTTGTCCACTTTGCAGGGAGTAATGCAAAGTAGATAGGTAGAATAGCGCGTTTCGTTCTCGATGGGTCGCACCCATAAGCTCTTTGGATTTTTTCCTAAATTTGTTTGTTTGTTTGTTTGTTTTTGCAAATTACAAGTTGGTTGCATATGAGTACTAGTAAATAACAGTTTAGGATTTTATAAAATGATCCATCAATTGTTTTGTAGGTTTTGATACCAATAACACATTAAACTATAGTTAACCTCAACCAATGTTTGTTTTGTTGTTTTATTGATTTCCCAAATTGGACTATTATTATTATCACTTGTCAAAAATTGTGATTAACGACATTTATAATGTCACGAAATTCGGGAATATAAGGTTGTCCTTTTCTTCAATTTTTAAATACTTTTTTAATCCATTAAAACTACTAAAGAAAAAAAAAAAATCATGAAAGCCAAATCAAAAAAAGGTACGAAAAAAAATACAAAAGACGGCAACAAGCCAAAAAATCAGCAAAGTCTTTTTCGGTACTTTAATAAGGGTTTGGGTGCTAATGGTAATGGTAATGGTAATAATAAAACCAATTTGACAGATACCGATGTTGAAGTAGTTTCAATTACTAATTCAACCACATCAACCAATTCAGTTAATGTAGTTAGTGTTGCTAACGTAGCTGATTCAACCAATTCAGCTAATTCAACCACATCAGCTAGTTCAACCAACTCAAACACACCAGCTAGTTCAACCAATTCAACCAATTCAGCTACCTCAAACAGTCCAACTAACTTGGAAAACGATGTTGAAACTGATAGAACTAAAAAAAGAGTACGTTTATTTTATTTTATTGATTAATACTAACAATTTAGGAACGTCCAGTTGATGAAGCTGAGTATCCACACACCACAAACCCTATCAACAAGAATGAAGTTCCAAAAAAACATTCAAATTGTGTTGTTACTGCATTGGTAAATATTGGCGCTAACGAAAATAGCTATACCATCCAGAAAGTATTTAGTTATTTATGCTCTCTAGAAGTTGAAGTGGTAATGTTATCAGAAGTTGGCAATAAAGGAAAAGCACATGGTCAAGCACGACACAGTGAAATTGAAAGAATTTGGAAGAAAGTTTGCCCAACTGGTAAATATTGCTACACTACTGGAAGAATGGTTGGGGTTTTGGTTTCAAATCCTTCTTTGGTTAGTGTTTGTTTGGATTATGATAAATTTTTTACTAAAATTGTTTTGGAGAGAATTCAATTTGTAACAGTAAATGTCAATAACCAACCAATGTTATTTTGTTGTACTTATGCACCACCAACTCACCATAATAAAGGTCAGGACGACTTTTGGGTGGACTTTATTGATGGTTTAAAAAACATGAATGAAGTTTGCAACATCTCCAACATCACCTTTGGCGGGGATTTCAATATTGCTTTGCATGAAGAAGATTCGGCTATGGGCCGTAATACCTCAACCAAGTTTGGCTCTCGTTCAACTGCTCTTTTGAGGCAATTATTACAAATGTTTGGTGAACCGGTAAGTCTATCAAACATTTTACACGATGACCCAATTGTTAAAACAGCTGAACGAAATAAAGATTTACATACAGCTCGATTTTCTGAACCTTTTTTCACTAATAATGTCCAAACTTCTTCCAGTTTGGTAAGAAAAGTTACGCAAGAAGGATTGACAGCAGAAGTAATTGATGAATCTACTACTTATGGAAGTGGAAAGTTTTGTCAATATACCAGAAGAATTGATTTGTGGAAATCCGTTGCTGTCAAGTCAGTTTACACCATGTTGACTGGCTTATTAGTTTCAACTCATCGAGTGGTTATTGATTACATCACTACTATTGATGATCCCACTGATTATTCTAGGTTTTACCAACAAAAACCAGATGAAGTGATTTTTACTACTAATGATTTTAAAAATTTCAAATACACTACTTTGAAAAAAGAATTAAAGTTCAATGATCCAAATGCAAATGCAATGCTTAATCCAAAATGGATTGATTATGAAACTAGTGCCTCAAAGTATTATTACTTGTTGATCATGACTATTTATATTTATGAAAAAGAGTTGGAGCAATTGAAAAAAGGTTATGAAGATTGTTTTCCAGATTTTGCTCCAATTGAACGAAATGATTTTGAAATTGGTTGTAATATTTGGAAAAACCTTGGCCTTGTTGATAAACAAAAATTAGTTGAATCCTTCAACGACACGTACAAAGAGCCAAAGGATTTTGAAGAATTCACCAAATCTAAATATTTCTGTGCTTTGATTGGTGCCATTCCTAATTCAACAGCTTTATCGTCTAGAAGAAAGTTCAAAAATAGAGATGATCTTTGTATGAAGGAAATTAAAATGGCTGGAGTATATCGACAACTTTTTAGATGGAGAGAATTCAGAGGGTTATCAGAACCAGAGGCCAGTTTACAAGATCTGGTTATCACTTCAGGTATGGATACATTTTTACAATATCACTATTATGCTACATCCGTTATAGATAAGTATATTTGCTAGGTTAATATTTTTTTAGTAGTTTAAGTAGGTTAATTGATTTTTATTATATATTTTAAAGCATTATTATTATTATTTTTTTTTTTTTTTGCGCAACAGCAGTGGACGTGAATACTTAAGTGAAGGACCCATCCCAGTCGTTTTTTTTAAAAATCGCGCACGCTGTTTCTAGTTTAATATAATTAACGTGTCGCGTAAGTCTTATTATTTTTAACTGTGATTTATAATAGTAAAGCAGAAAAATGTAGCTATAATCGAAACATTTCGAACAAATTAAAAGATGTTGGTTGTAGTTAATTGACTATAAATCCAGCCCTTTAGGTATTCTATTCACTCGAAACTATAATTTATAGCTATAATAATATAGAAGACCTTTTGTAAAATACAATTTAGCCAAGAAACTAGCGTAAATTTTTATTTTTTTATTAAGCCATGCAAACAGTTAAACCCTCAAATAGTTCGTAACGTACACCCATGTACAAACATTGTTATAAAACCTATCACAACAAAAATGTAGTAATGTTATAAAACCTTCCACAACAAAAATTTAGTAAACTAGTTTCCTCTTCTTCAGTTACACTTTTCAATTGTCGCCTTTTAAAAATTAAACGCTTCAACAAAGTACCTTTTCTTACTACTTCAATTATTGTAACAGGTTACAACCATGGTGAATATTAGGCCAGGTTTTAAACGGCAACGTAGAAGTGATGATGCAGGTTATAAGAACTTTGATGCACATTCAAAATCTACAAATTATTTACCAGAAGATATGATGGTAATCACAACAACACACCCAACAGCATGGAATAAAGAAAGTCGTGCCGAGGTCTGCGCAGCTAATAACGAACTTTTTGCAGTGTTCAAAGACTGTGAAGGAGTTGAATTTGAGCCCATTAAACCAGAGTATAATTGTTATGCTGAACCATCTGCACAGATCGATAAAGATATGAGGTTGACTTACAATATGGCTAATAACTTTTTGAAACTCCATTTAAATGAAAACGGTGACGCTTCAGGAAATTGGTTGGAGCGTGTTAGCAACAGTGGAGACTTAATAAATTACAGTATTTATGGGCCATTGACACATAAATACTTTGATTGGGTATCTCGAACTGTTTTTAGTGATGTTTTAAGGTACCAATACGCTCCTGAAAATTTGAACAAATTCAAATTAAGAGAAAGAGCATTTGAAAAAACTTTAAGTCATTTCACAATTGTAAATCATAAAGTTGTATTTTCCAACAATGAAGAACTACCAGGAATTTACAGACCAGGAATCGATATGGTCAAAGTAGAAATGTACATTTATGGTGCGGTAAAAAGCGGTTTGGTGCATTATTTTATTGTTAACGAAGAAAGAGCAGAAGAGTTTCAAAAAGTTGTTGATGTGCATGTGTTGGAAGATGAAAATGGTGTCAAGCGGTTGGTTAAGCTTTGCGTATTGAATGAATGTCCAACTGGTGTCATTATTGCTCAAGGTGATATTACAGAGAAGTCTCTTCCACGACTTGAAAGAGGTTCAATGAATGATGATGAACTGAATGAAGATGAATTGAATGAAAGTAAATTGAATGAAGATGAATTGAATGAAGGTAAATTGAATGAAGATGAATTGAATGAAGGTAAATTGAATGAAGATGAATTGTATGTTTTAAAATTTGAAGTGACTAGATGTTTAAAAAAGATGATGTTATGTCGTGTCTATAAAAAATGCCCAAAATGTAAAGAGGTAGGATTTGACAGTTTCATTGACCATTACAACAATCGACATACTAGGTCAGATTATTCATGTGATGATCCAGGTTGCAACAGTGTTTTTACATCCCTAATAGGTAAGAATAACCACTTTAGAAGACTACATGGAGCACCTAAGAACGGCCGTCTTTGTACTTACTTAAAAGACAAAGATGGCGAAATACATAGATGCAATATGGCTTTTTCTAAGGCGAGTGAACTTGACAATCACAAAAGAAAATATCCTCATCATGTTTCAATTCGTTGTGATTTTGAGTTTGGAGGTAAGAGGTGTAAAGAGCGAGCTGTAAACCAGCAAGCGCTGAACCAACACAAGAATAAAGTGCACGGTATTAAGGATAAAATATGGCATCACTGTCGTGTGGAAATTGACTCAATTCGATGTACCAATAAATATAATAATGAAATTCAACGAAATGATCATGAAAAAACCCATGAAAACACTTTTTGCTTCTATTGTCCACATATTAAAAAGAACTATTTTAATAATACTACAATGGAAGAGCATAACAAAACTCACGACCATATCAAAAGAGTTGAAATAATCACAAAAGAAAAAAGTTTTGAGAACGCTTGGAAAGGGTGTAAGTACGTGTGCGAATCGTGTAAGCGAGTTTCCACGAGTTATGAATCTTTGCATATGCATAAAAAAAATTCATGTGAAAAAAATGGAAGGGTTAACACCTCATCAGTAGCAGAATCTTCTTCAGCCAGTTCAACCAAACCAAAATCTAAAAAAAAATAAAAATTAAGAAAAAGAAAAAAAAAAATAAAAAAACACAAAAAACACAAAAAATACAAAAAACACAAAAAACACAAAAAACACAAAAAAAATAAAAAAACAAACCAGATCAAAATTTATCTCTATCATCTAAAAACATTTTTTTATATATAATTTATTCCCTTTATAGTCTGCACAATAAATTATAATTTTTTTTTAATCACTTGCCATACTTTTGTATGATTATGATTATCCAAATATATAGGCATATCACGGCTAATTGAAATTGAAAAAATTGGAGAGTACTACGTAGTACCACAATCACTTCAGAACTCTATGGTATTTGCAAACTTTCTCATATTTACCATTATCATTTGGTCTGCTTGGTGTCAATTGCAAATAACAGTGTGTGTAATCCTGTGGAACCCTTGGTTACTAAACTAAGAAAAGTGCCTAACCACAAGCTGGACTCTCCATTAGTTATACTGGTATGAATTTTTTTTTCAACCTTTAAAGCTTATAAAAGCTAATTAAGGTTTAAAGTTTTGAAGTTTATATTTGAGACCCAAAGTCTACGATTTTGTGCGTTTTTTTTTTACTATCCTTATTGATAGTAAAATTCAACGCTGGACACTTGTTCAACGAACTGGAAAAAAAAATGCCAAAATATTCTCCGCTAATATATAATAGCAATTTATTCATATGAGTTTTAAATAAGCGCTTTCCACGGTTTATAACCATGACTAAGATTGATCAGATAATTTTTCAATGATATGATACAGCAAGTATTGAAAAAACAATTCCGCCTTTAAAATTTGTCACTGCACCATGTATTATTTAATTAACTGATGTAACAATACAAGCATTAACAAGCTTGACTGATCTGCAAGATACCAGTTATAAGGTACAACTTAAATCCGCTGTAATTATCAGATCTTCCATATTTAAGACAGGTCTTAAGCTTGTGAGGTGGGTTCAAGAGTTGGCCGTGTTAATGCAGGACCTGGATTGTACCATTGGGATTCTTTTTTTTTTTTTTTTGAATGGTTAGCAATAATCTCATGTGTAAAATTTCACTCATAAAAGACAATGCATGTTAAAAAAAATTATAACCAAGGAGGTAAATTTTTCAAAGCTGTTTCCAACC